>PVKC010007563.1:0-29334 GCA_004027635.1 Crocidura indochinensis
AGCTACATAGTAGTCTAGTGTGTGTGAGGAGTGGTGGTGGTGGTGGTGGTGGTGGTGGTGGTGGTGTGTGTGTGTGTGTATGTGTGTGTATCTTTCCCCACCCATTTATTTTTGGACACTTAAGTTGTTTTCATACCTTGACTATTATACTATATGCTGCAATAAACATAGGTGTGCATATATACTTTAATTAATATATACTTTTGTCTTTTGGGGGTAGATGCCAAGGAAAGGAATCACTGAATCTTATGAAAACACTAATACTTTTCTTTGAAATATCTCACACAGTTTTCCACAGATACTGAATCTGACAACATTTCTACTGCTGTGAAAGTGTTCCTTCTCTACCATATCCCTGTCAACTGGTTTCTCTACTCTTTAATATATGCCATTCTCATCAGCATAATATCTTTTTGTCATTTTGATTTGTAATTTCCTCAGTAATAAATGATGATAAACACATTTTCATATACATATTGGCTGTCTGTATGTCCTCTTCAGGGAAATGTCTGTTTTTAAAGGGACCTTTCCAAACCACTTCCATCATCATGAATCTAAGTAAAACATTCACTAAAATTCTCCCATGTTGAATGTGAAGGAGACATGAACTGTGGGAACATCGTTTCCAGTGGGGAATTTGATATATTCAGAAATTCCTGCATAAACAGAATAACCTAGACAAGTGCACTGAAAATGATACAGTGAAGGAATGCAACTTAAGTGGAATTTATATGAGTCTCAACAGACAATATATAGTCTAAGCAAAATTAACTTAAACAAAAATGACAAGAGTTGACATCAACAAATTGAGCCCCATCTAACAAGTACCAGTGTCACGGAACGACCAACACAAATTCTTTTTATGATCTAGATGCAAAAATGGAATGAACATTAAGGTTGATTTAGAAAACAGGGCAAATTTTACTGGAAAATTGACTCCCACTAGCTGTCCTGTTCTTTGTTAAATGTTTAAAAAATAAAAAAGAGTAACTTGACTTTCCAAGTATTAACCAACTAAAATGAAGTGCAGAGCTTCAGAGTCTGGAATCATGAAAAAAGAGAGAAAAATCCATGCTCCCTGATCTGGCTTCCCCACATCCTAGAAAAGTCTGAAGTCCTTTTCAATCATGAAGTCTGATTTGTTTTCTCTGCTCAGAAAGCCTGAAGAAGGTAACACAAACTTGGAGGGCCAGGGAGATAGCAAGTGGGGAGGGCATTGCCTTGCATAAGGCTGACCTGGGTTCAATCTCCAGCATCTCAAATGCCCCACTCCCTACAGAATGGATTCCTGAATACAGAGCCAAGAGTAACCCCTGAGCATTGCTGGGTGTGCCCCCCAAACAAAAACAAAACAAAAAGTTCTTTAGTGACCAAAGGTCCCGGTAAAGCAAACTGACCTCTAAGCAAAGCATAGCATAGCCAAAACACACATTGTCGACCAGGTAGCACTCAAAGCCGCCCCCAAAGATTTTTAATGAGACCCAGATCCCTTAAATGAGGGAGAGAAACCTCTGAAAACCTACATTAGTCCTCCAGCAAAACAAGCCCATATTTCAAATGTGCCCTAATCCATCCTGGCCAATGAAATCCAAAACTTACTTTCTTTAAAAACCCCAGGTGAAATGGAAGTGAACAAAATGATTCCAGAAGAAAACATTTCATTCCAAGACAGACGACTGGGAGAGAGCCAACTGTTCCCAAATAAAATGGACCTGGTGTATGTGGGCTTTCAATGCAGCCAGAGACCGCCCCATTTGGAAAGAAAGAGGCCTCTCTCAGGGTCCTCAAAGATAACTCAGCTCTCTTTCCTGGAGCACAGGCCTTGCATACAGGAGGCTTGGGTACAATCCCTAGCACCACAAGGTCCCCTGAATACCACAGAAAGAAAATCAAGCACAGAACACACCCTAAACACTGCTGATGTGGTTCAAAACCTTCATCGACTGTCACAGCAAGAGTGCCTTCTGTACTCCTACAAAGGTAGGGATTCAGTGCACCTGTGACATGCACACAGATGTTCTTATTGTATCAATCATGTATATGCCTATTTAAAAATGGTCATTCTGGGGTCAGAGCGATAGCACTGCAATAAGCAGAGTGTTTGACTCTGGCCTTTTGCATGTGGACCATCGGATTTGATCTCTGGCATCCTGTATGGTTCTCTAAGCCTGCCAGGAATGATTTCTGAGCACAGAGCCAGGAATAACCCCTGTGCACCACTGGATGTGATCCCAAGAAACAAAAACTTAAACAAAATAAAATGTTGAGGCTGTCAAAGATGGAATTTGTTGAACCCCGGGTCATCGTACCCCTTTGTACTCAGGAATAACCCCTGAGTGCCACCGGGTGTGGCCCAGAAAACAAAACAAAACAACAACAACAACAAAAAACCTGGAGAAAAGTTCCCTGGGCCTTGAGGGCCTAAGGCAGTAGGAAATGCTGGAGATAAAAGGGCTGTGTCGGGGCGGGCAGTGGCGCTGGAGATAAGGTGCCTGCGCTACCTAGGACAGACCGCAGTTCGGTTCCTGCCAGGAGCAACTTCTGAGCGAATAGTCAGGAGTAACCCCTGAGCGTCACCGGGTGTGGCCCAAAAACCAAAAAAAAAAGGGGGGGGGCTGTGTCACCTCCAGATATTCACACACACACCAACACACACACTCACACACACCAACACATCACACACACACCCCTGCTAATCCACACGGCACAGTCAATCCCCACCCCCAATTGGAGTAGGACTATCTTCCCTAATTTGTAATGAACTGAGGTCATACAGATAAGAAAGGAGAAAACAAGTAGAGAGGAAACACCATGACCTGGTGAGATCCTACTTTTCACACTAGATTGTCTGACCAATAGTTGCACAGGAAGCCTCCAGAAGATTAGGAGGCCAGAAACAAGCCTAGAAGCCACCCTCCTGTCCACATATATGTCAGAGAGGGTCAAGGGAGCCAGCACACAGTTACATCCACACATGGAGGTGAACATCCCACCCTACATCCCAACAAGGATTCTGCCAAGATGGCTTACAGGCTTGAACCATCCTGATTGAAGCATGAACCTATATTATCACCAGTTTGCCAAAAAGCAAGGAAACCATTGCTGCCTGCCATTTTTATCTCTCTGGGGGAATCTAACTAAAGTTTCAAGTAATGCATTTTGGCACAGAACAAAGGCAAGTGGTCACTAACTCTGAGGAGAGGGAGATGCATGTGCAGTGAGAATACCACAGCAGAAAGAAGTCTCCCAGCATGCTGCCGACTGCACACAGAGAAGTGTAGGTGAGCCCTGCTGCCCACCATAATCTCACAGGGGAAGGGCTTCTCCTCAACCTCATCTTTGATTTAAGGGGAATGATGATGATATCAACCATTAACAAACTACGTGAAAAGATTCTGCAGTGTGTAAAGAAACCATGCAATAAAACAAACAAACAAAACAACATAAGATGGGATTGGTCCTGATTAACTGTATATCTGAAACCCAACTATGAAGGACTTTGTAAATCACAATGAATTCAATAAAATTAAATAAAAAAAAAAACATGGGGCCCGGGAGATAGCATGGAGGTAAGGCATTTGCCTTTCATGCAAAAGGTCATCGGTTCGAATCCCGGTGCCCCATATGGTCCCCCGTGCCTGTCAGGAGCAATTTCTGAGCATGGAGCCAGGAGTAACCCTGAGCACTGCCGGGTGTGACCCTCCCCCCCCCCAAAAAAAAAACATAAGTGGCAAAGGGATCTGTGCTCCCAGAATTCAGAAAGCATAAAGGGGTAGGATGCTGGCAAGGAAAATAATGAACCCATACCTTAAGTACTTTTTTTTTTTTTGGTTTTTGGGCCACGCTCGGCGGTGCTCAGGGGTTATTCCTGGCTGTCTGCTCAGAAATAGCTCCTGGTAGGCACGGGGGACCATATGGGACACCGGGATTTGAACCAACCACTTTGGTCCTGGAACAGCTGCTTGCAAGGCAAACGCTGCTGTGCTATCTCTCCGGGCCCCTTGAGTACTTTTTATTGTCTGAACTCACATAACATCAGTCCCATGTGCACCTCTTAGCTGAAGCTACACAAATGCTCTTTATAGGCTTTATGTATGCTTGCCACAAAATACCATAAACATCAGGAGAAAGGTTCAAATAGTTGTTTCTATTTGAGAAAGTCCTGCTGTGCAAGCAAAGATGAGATGACAGAGTAGTGGGATCGGGAAACACCAAATATCTATATGCGTCACCCTAAATCTCTGTGGTAAAAAGGAAAAAAGGGCCAAAGAGTAGCTGTAGACTCTTTGCAGGAGGAACAAGTTCACACCAGGAATGCCAGCAGATCACTGGCTCTTCTATGATGATGTGAGAATAATAGACACTTTCAAGTGGATGGAGGTGGCACCCACACAGGCTGGAGCTGTGAAGTCACTCCCAATGACACAATGCCCAGCACTGCACATGAAAACTTGGGAGAGCACATGGGACTGAGTAACCTAGACTAGTGCAAACACCCCAAGGAGAACCTCTGGCCATGATTCTGGATGCAAAAGGTGACCCTCTGAAGGAATTCCATCCAAACCCACAGAAAACAGTCTCTTCACGAGTGATGTGCCTGCCACTTTTACCTCTTTGTTCCATCATCAACCACTAAATAATTTTCTTTTGGGGAGAGGTCACACCACAAGTGCTCAGAGCTTACTCCTAGCTCTGCCCTCAGGAATCACTCTTGGTGGGGCTTGGGATGCTGGGGATTGAACCCAGGTTGGCCAAGTACAAGGCAAGCACCCTACCTGCTCTGCTATTTCTCTGACCCCAATTCTCTCTCTCTCCTTATTTTTTTTTTTTTTTTTTTGGTTTTTGGGTCACACCCGGCAGTGCTCAGGGGTTACTCCTGGCTCCATGCTCAGAAATTGCTCCTGGCAGGCACGGGGGACCATATGGGGCACCAGGATTCATTCCGATGACCTTTTGCATGAAAGGTAAATGCCTTACCTCCATGCTATCTCCCGGGCCCCTCTCTCTCCTTATTTTTAATCTTATTTCACATTTTCCTCCACTGATCTCTCCTCCCAGCCCACTGGGGCTTATAACAACACCCAAATCCTTGAGAGAATCATTCATTCAAAGGACAGTCTCTCGTGAACAGCAAAAACTTGAAGGTACTTCTCACAGCTTTTTAAAACAACTTGATGGATTCGAAAGTGAGTTTTGCTTCTGCAAAGCACTGCTGGTGTGGTGGTAGTGGTGGAGTATGTTTGTGTGTATGTGTGCATGCATGCACACTTTAATTATAATTCCTGAAAAAATGCTAACTTCCCTGTGTTGGGTGATTTAAATTAGTTGTGGAAAGCTACCTAAGGACCTTTCTCACATTTTGATCTCTGAAAGGGAAATCAATCAAACCCAAAGTTGAGGCCCCTCGGACTTTAATCAAAATTCTGCAGCGGGAAAGCCAGAGTTGTACATAGCCAGAATAGACCACAGTCCATATAATTGGAAACAGCGGCAGAAGGGAGAAGGAAAGTTGATGGCGGTGGGTTGATAGGTTGGATAAAACCTCCAGGCAAGCAGTGTTTGGCAAAAATGCACCAGGTCTTGTTCACTCAAACTAGAACTACACCCAAGACCATGAAGCCACGAGCAAAGCGGCAGGCTGAGTTGGGAAGGAGAGAGCAAGGCTGCCAGACCTAACAACGTGGCTCTCCCAGGGGCCCATCTGTTTAGAGCCTCATGCTGTGATCTCGTGGGGGAAGTCGGAGATCCCAGCATCCGCGTTTCTGTAGGTCAAGCTCTAACCAGTCCAGCATTCAGAGCAGCGCCAGCCAAACATTTGGGGGAGCCAGGGCCCACCGCATGTGGAACTCATTACTCATGGAGTGGCCGGCCATGACAAAGAACATTTCTCCAGACTTTTCATGGGGGCTTCACTTTCAGGAAGTTGCTATAATTACTGTTCAAGACTAGAGCAGCCTGCAAGCCGCTGACAGATCCAAAGGAGGAGGAGGAGGAGGAGGAGGAGGAGAAGGAGAAGTGGGGGTTGGGAGGGAGGATGCAGGGGAGTAAGGCAGGAGGAGGCAAGAAGAGAGAAAAGAAAATGAACTTATCTGCCCCTTTCTACCAGTCTAAGAGCAGAAAATAAAGTACCCCAGGAAGGCTCACAAAAGGTTTCCCAATGAGTCCAGACTTCCAGCATGCCCCGTTCTGTTTACTTTATCTCCCTCCATCTGCACATCCCTTTCTCAGCCCCAGTGGGGCCGGGCCTGTGCGCCCTCCCTACAGCCAGCCCCAGCAGAACTGTACATCTCGACTTTTTCTTTTCTTTCTTTCTTTTTTTTTTTTTTTTTTTTACAGCTTTTCCATACTGGGGCCCACTTCCTGCCCAGTTGAGGAAAAAAATCTGGCCTGGAGATGAAATGACTGCTTACCATTACACTCCAACATCTGGTACCATTTTATGCACAGACCCATGTCTGAGCGCAGGCGATTCGCGCGGTCTCCCCAGCGGCACAGCACATACCCAAAGCTCCCCAGGGTGACATCATCCCATATATGGATGGCCTCTCCAGCCCAGCCCTCCCCCTTTTCCTGGTCCTAAATTCATTGCCAGTTCCCCCGGCTGCAGCAAATGTGCCACGTCAGGACTGGAAATCACAGCCCTGGAGTGGGGCTCAGGCTGGGGAGGCAGGATGGGGGGGTTGGGGGGGGGAGAGCCGCGGGCCAGCCTGGGTGCTGCAGAGGAGGCGTGTGGCCGGATCAGGAGCAGCTTGTGGAGTGTGGCCTGATGGAAGTTTCTGGAGATCCTGCTCCGTCGGCCCAGTGTTCAGACTACCTGTTCAGGACAGTGCCGTTGTACAGTAGTCTGCACATTGGTTAGACTGGGCAAGGCCGAGCAACGCCATAGATGACCGGGGACCACGGTGGCCCTGTCCACGAAGATGCGGGGGCTTCCTTTTCCAGTCTCACACCCCATGTTTCTCTTCACAGGTTTTGTACTGGGGCCTGGGGAGGCCCCCTCACTCCACATACACACGGGGACACGACTGGAGAAGGAACAGTGGCCTGGAGGACCTGAGGGTAAGGCTTGGGCCACTGGCTGGGCTGGAACCAGTTCTGTTTGCAGGGCTGGGGAGCTGGGCTTTGGGGTGTGTCAGGGGCAGCAGTGAGGTGAGGGCTTGTCTGGAGGTTCCTGAAAGGGTCTCGGAAAAGACTCCCAGTGCTTAGGGACCCCACAGAGACTGTCTGGGAGAGCTGTTCAGCCAGAGCCGGAACAAGACTAGACTGAGGAATACTCCTATGTGTCCATTTTCCTCCCCAAAGTCAAAATGCTCTCTGGTTTTTGTTTTGGTATGCTTTGCTTTTGCTTTTATGTTAGTTTCTCTGGGGTTGTTTTTTGTTTTTTTGTTGTTGATGGTTTTTTTTCTGTAACACTATCCAGAGAGGACTTTGCTGAAAATGTACTTTTATAATTTGAATACCATGAATAATGGCTTCTAACAATAAAAGAAGAGGTGGCCAATTATTTGCCCACCAGACAATGCCAATGGGTCTTGCCCAGAAGAGTGCCAACTCAGAACTTAGTGAGTCAGCCACCACAGAAATAGGGGAAGAGACATCTCCACAGGCCATTTGACAATATTGCATGGATGCTGGGATGCTAAGTGTTATGAAAGCAGCCCTCCCATCTGTAACCTAAGGAGCTTTCCTATCTCCCAGCATTTAAAATGATAAGGCTTTGTCTAGAAACCCTGCTGATAAAAGAGGAATTTGTAAATGAAGACAAAAGTTTACTTTGGTCAACTTCTAGCTGTCCTGGAGGTGAAGGCAGGAGAGAAGGAGTTGGGGGGGGGGGAACCCTGGGACTGAAATCCCTGAGGGGAGCCTTAGAGACCCAACCTGAAGTGCAGAGGTGGGCTCCTTATAGAAAGTTCTGAAAAAATTGGCACTGTTTTACCCATTAAGTCCCCCTCAAATCTACCCAAACAAGTCTGTAGAATGAAATATATGAGCTTTCATGGAAATGAATAGAAACTCCTTTGTCCTATAAATTCTTTCAAGAAGCAGAGGTTCTGGGGCCCGGGAGATACTATGGAGGTAAGGCATTTGCCTTTCATGCAAAAGGTCATCGGTTCGAATCCCGGTGCCCCATATGGTCCCCTGTGCCTGCCAGGAGCAATTTCTGAGCATGGAGCCAGGAGTAACCCCTGAGCACTGCCGGGTGTGACCCAAAAACAAACAACAAAAAAAAAGAAACAAAAAACAAAAAAAAGAAGAAGCAGAGGCTTCTGAACAAGCTTTCCCACAAATTATATATTTTGCTACAATTCAAAATTGATGGCCAGCTCTCTTGACAAAATATTTTTTCACAAAAGGTTCCCAAGTTATCTGTTGTCCAAAATATCATATCTATTAATATATAAGTGAACCTTTAGTTTATTCTTCAAATGGTATAAAGAATATATAACTTTTCTCTTCTATTCATGCCTTTTTAGGTAAGGTGTAGAAAAGGAGAAATTTTGCTATTTTTCTCCGTCAGATAATAAAGTCTTATTTTTTTAATTAAATAAGTTTTCATGTTAATTATTTTAAAAATACAAGTAAAAACTTTAAAATGTATATCATTTCTTTCATATAGATCAGAAAACTAAAAATAAAACACTAGTAGGTGACTTTCAGGAGAGGTTTTTGTTGTTGTTGTTGTTGTTGTTTCTGGGCCACACCCGGCAGCACTTGAGAGTTACTCCTGGCTCTGAGCTCAGGAACCAATCCTGGCTGGCATGGAGGACCATATAGGATGCAGGGATCGAACCCGTGTTAGCCATGCCCTACACACTATGCCATCGGTCCAGCCCCCAGGAGAGTTGTTTGTTTGTTTTTATAAATATATTTGTACTAAATGATATGGTGACTAAAAAAGAAAGCTTTTAAGATTCTTGGCAATTTTTAAGGTTTTTCCCACTTCGTTTTGTTTTATTGTAGAAAAAGGTTCACATTTTCCATTTGCCTTCATTTCATGCATATTTAATGTCTCTCTTCATACCAAATACTACTGGTTCATCACTTACTTTCTCCCGCAAGAAGACACAGGGGACCTGAGATGTCCTTGGTGTAAGTACGGGAGTTGGAATAGAAAAAAATCACTTATAAAGGGGTATCCATGACTCCCACCACACACACATGCCACATATCCATACATACATACATACACACAGAGAGACATACCCTGCTTGTTGAATCCTGAAAACCCGTTTTTGTTGCAAACTTCTAACAAAAAAAACAAACAAAACAGTTGCTTATTTTTAAATGGGATGAACTAAGTTAGCAAAGGAAAAACTCTTAAGAAACCACCTTAAGGCAGCCTAGTCGATGATGATGATGATGATGATAGTATATGTAGTGATGTTGATAGTATATGTAGACCAACTTGAATTCACCCATGTGAAATAGCAACCTATTTCCAGGTGGCAAGAGCAATGGTTTTAGTTTGCTATCATTTTATAAAGAGATATTTATGTGGCTATTTGGGGGAACATGGAATCTATTCCCGAGGAAAGTAAGCAACCATGAGCAGCAGAAAAGTCTCCTGGATACAATGCTAAGTGTAAGTATGAAAAAAAAAAAACAAAACAGAGCATCTTCAAAGAAAGAATCTACTTAGGGGACCTCTCCAAACAACAATTCATAATAACATGGTCAATTGTTCTTTTTCTTTGACTTTGTTTGGGTTTTGTTTTATTGTTTGCTCAAATGCACAGATGATTGATAAGACAAATCAGGTGCTCTATGACAAGGAAAATGTGGAAGCGCTGGGTCATAGTTTCAACAGTGGGATTTCTTAATGGGCAAGTCAGATCTTTCTTAGTAGTTTCTTTAGTTTTAGGTAGCCTCTCTCTACTTATTTGTTTCTTTCTTTGTTTATTTTGTAACTGTACTAGATCTCAAAATCAAAGAAAATTTGTTTACAAAAGGGACAAAATTTCACATCCATCATTTCTTTCAATTGGTCAATAGATTGGTTTAACCTTATTCCTGTCTGGCATACAGTTTTCAGACCAGATACTATGTTTATATATTTTTTTCAAAGACCAAAATATTCTATCTCTCTCCCACCTAAAGACCACCCAGAGTTTGTACTCTGTGGGAAAAAAAATTTATTCTAAAACTCCTAATGAGACAAACTCTCCTACCTCAACACCACCACTCCACACTTTGGGGGGAGTTAAATCTTAAAGCTATTTTAGGAATAAAAAAGGAAATACTGCTTGTTAATAGGCACACATGCTCTCCTCCACAAAGCCCGTCTTTTCTAACACGAGGATAACACTTTGCAATGCTCCGGCAGAAGCTTTGCTCTTTAAGAAACCATTTTTCTTATTTTTTAAGGGAGTCAATGCCATCAATCCCAGGATGTCCAGATAAAAGTTAAGAGTTCATCACTCAGAAATCCAACTTAAAATAATAAGAGAAGTAGATGTTAAATTAGGAGACAGGAACTTCCCTAGTAAAGAAGGAAAGTTTCTTGGTTTCTCTGACCTTTTTACCTTGCTGTGCTGCAAAAACTCTAGAGAGAAATATTTACTCATTTTTGCTAGGACACTTATCAAAAAGGAAAAGAAAATTAAAATGTTCATCAGTTTTAGTGAACAGAAATAATGGATAATAAATAATAATTCTGAGGAGCATAATTCCATCTTCACTTTGAATTTCCTGACTTAGCTGATAGTCAGTTTCCTGGACTTGCTTTGTTTTTAAATTTGCTCTAAAGGACTTATCATTCTTTTCTGGTATTTCTGAGATATTTTCCCCCAAAGATAATAAGTAAATGACAAAGAAATAAGGCCGTATTAAAAATGTCAAAGTTTAATGTTAAAATTAAAAATTCCATGGCATGATAATATTGCAAATATCTCCTTTATATTAGCTAGCTTATTTTAAATGATATTGATTAATACTCAATAGTTGAGAGCTAGGCAAAAATCAAGATTTTTCCCCAGTCTTTCACCATTTATAACAAGCTTGGGATGAAGAGATTTAAAATAGCCATAAAGTATGCATAGACCACATAATAGTATTTTTTTAAAAAACTACTAGGAACATAAATTGTCCAAAAGTATTATGAGTAATCATTTTCCAGAAAGACTTCAACCTCTGAAAACCAGTTACATTTTTTCAGGCTCAGATTTTCTGGGATATCTTGGCATAACAAAACTGTTGCTTATCAAAAGTAAGTATGTGAACTCACAAATAATTTCTTTTTATTTTTCTAGGTTGCATGCACCATTTTCTTAATTGAGCTGAGTGTATTGGATTAAATTATAGGAGAAAGAGGGAGAATTACACAGAATTACAGTAAACTTTAATTCCCACCAATATATTCTTTATTAGTAAATCACTCTATAAATATTTTATTTTACCACTAACTGCAGCAACAACAACAAAGTGTTTTTTTTTTTAAAAAAAACATATTCTAGCCTTATAACTATTTAAACAGCAGCCAAATTGTCTGATCTTTTGACTTTTATCAAGGAAAAAATAAAGTACCTCTTCTCAGAAGTGATAGCCAGAAACGGGATCAAATGCATATTTTCTTGAAATAAAATAAATACATGAAAATCTTCACTTATCAACTCTGCTAAGACTGTACCAGAGCTAATCACTATATCCAAGTTCAGACGTGTAGAAAACAAGTTTTTTTCATCTCAAAAACTATTTTATGCTTCCCATCAAGTTTCTATTTGCTATTTTTTCCAGAATTTTATAATTAAAGGTAGATATCAAACTATTTGTTCTTTTTAAAATTCTTTTTTTTTTTAAGCTCACTGAAAACACTCTTTGGGCAGTTAAAGTTTGGTTTGCTTTGGTTTCTAAACTTGTTAAAATGCTTAAAATATGGGTATTTGTCTTAGAAAGGATGGGGGATAAGGTATTTAAATATATCTATGGATGTGAATTCATTGTTTCTATCAAAATAGGGAGTATATTTTTCTCAAGTCACCAGAATTAAATTTTCTGTATTTTACCTAACTCTTAGATTATAAGTAAATTCTCCAAGGGACTTAGTTTTAGTTTGGAATTATGAAATGAAGTTAGTTTTTTGAGTGTGAATAGCGTTATTTTGTATCTGTTGTGCTAACAACATCCAAAAAACCTTGCCCCCCTTTATATTTGGGTAATAGTCCTATAGTGATTAAGAAGAGAATTTAAGCTAATAACAACTTCCTGCTTTTCTTTCGGTTTTACACATCCATACCTTAAAAAAAAATTACTTTGGAAAAAGATGAAAAACTTAAATAAGGCTTCTATTGCTTAAATGAGTATTGAATAAAAATTATATTATTCGAATAAATTATATTATATCCCCTGGTTAAAAAATCTCATAAAAGCATCTAATACCAAAGTCATTCGGTTTGTGAATTAATTCAAAAAAGGTTACTGTCAATGACTGTTAAATGGCAAAGTTCTCTCTCCTAGCAAGGTTCTGGAACTTATCTTCAACAAGAAACTTGGATAAACATGGTCTTTATCTGTAACTGCAGTATTCAAATAGGCAGTTTTTGTGAAGAGGAAAAACATCTGGTTCAGTTCCTTGAAACTCCGCGTGTGGGCAGTAACATGACAAGTTGGATTTGAGGGAAAACCTCACAGTGAATGTTTTTGGTGTACTTATTTCTTTATTTTGCTTCCCTCCTTTAAAATTCAGTGTGAGTGAGTATTCCTGGCCTATGATTCCTGTTAGCACACTGGAATGAGTGTATGGGGTTAGTTTCTGAATAAAGTGGAAGTCTGACTTGATTTAGCTCTGTGACGTTTGAATGTTTAATTGCTATTGTGTGCTTCTCTCCCTGTCCCCTGACATTCCCCCAAATCATCCAGTCTGGAAAGCAGACGGAACACATCTGCCCGTGAACCACGGAGCCCCCGCAGAGCCCTGGGCCTGGCTGGACAGAGTTGTCATGTGTCTGCCTGTCTACACTTGCTGTGCAGAACATCCGCTCACCTGTACAGCAGGCACAGACAGGCAGTCACATGACAACCCAGCCTGAAGGACACCAGCCACTGAAAGAGACGAGCCCTCTCGCCATAGCATCTGTACCAAGAGCGGCACCAGAATTCGGGGCACTGGATGGGGAGGGGCTGGAGCAATGTGGGAGACGGAGGGGCCTGAAATTTTAATCAGTTGAATACCTGTCTTGCATGTGTTATTATTATTATTATTATTATTTTACTATTTTATTTTGGTTCAGATATTTCAACCTCATTTCCAAACGTAAAATAAGACAATTAAAAGAAGACAATAAAACTCATTTTTGAAAACATTCCTGGGCTCCTGATAGTTCTCTTTCCCTGAGTGTGTTTGGTGCATTAGAACAGACCATTGACACTGTAAGTATAAGCCCATGCAGCTTTGCCCTCAGCATTATTCCATAATCACCAAACTAGATGTAGTATCAGTGAGAACCCAATGCACCAGGAAGAAACAACAATTCCAGTAATTTGCCAGAAACTTAGTTTCATTTTTGACATTCTGACTTTTTATTTGAGAGAGACAGGAGGAAGGGGGGAGGAGGGGAAAAAGAAGGGGAGAGAGGAGAGAGGAGGAGGGAGAGGAGGATGAGGAAGGAGAGTAGAAAGGGATGTGTGCCAGAGGAAGCTGCATTCTGAGTTGGTAAACAAACTCTGGCTTTTGGAATCTGAGAGAAATTGAGTCTATTTCCAACACTCTGGATCAGATTCATTGCTTCTCTACTGACAGGATGGAAGTTGAAGTCCTGATGCTGCTAAAAATGTCCTGAAAGACATTTGTTCTGTCCTGTGTGGGTCACAGGAGATTCTGAGGGTGAACTGAGAGGACAATTCGGGGTATGTGAACACAGGCTCTTTTCCATAAAAATTTGATTTTTTTTTTTGTTTTGTTTTGGGCCACACCTGGCAGCACTCAGGGATTATTCCTGGCTCTGCTGGCAGAAATCATTCCAGGCTGGCAGGTTCGGGGACCATATGGGATGATGCAGGGGCTTGAACCAGGGTCAGTCCCTAACAAGGGAAACGCCCTACCTGCTGTGGCCCCAGATTTGTATATCCTTAAGATGTTTGGGAAATTGAAACACTTTCCAAAAGAGCTCCAGGAAAGGTTAGTGAGCAGGTGATGTGCATTTTGCCCTATCTCTAAGGAAATGTCAAAACTTTAATTTACACATAGAGTAGAGATAAATGTGTCTCCCTGGCTTTGTGTACATGAAACAGTGCAGGGTAAAATGTGGGAAGATGGGTAAATATTAGAAACTGGCCCACTTTTAAATGGTCCCTTAAAACATTTTTGAATCAGGTTACAAGATTCATTTTCAGCTTTCTGCTCAAGCTTTAAAAGAATATGATACAATAGTATGGTATCAGAGAGAGAGAGAGGAGAGAGAGAGAGGAGAGAGAGAGAGAGAGAGAGAGAGAAGTAAAATGTCCCAGAGGCAAATGGGTGGAAGAGAGCATCAGAGAGGGTGAGGGACACTAGGACATTGGTGAAATGAGCACTGGTGGGGATTGTTGTACATTGTATGACTGCAAGTAGTAACTCAATCATAAACAACTTGATCTGTGGAAAAAAAACTATTATAAACAATCTTGTAACCGCAGTGTTTAAGTAAAAAGTTTTTTAAAATATGACACGACTATCCCAAATTTTATGCTTTCTTAAATTTAACTTAGAATTTCAAATAAATCTGTTGGGCTAAGGCAAATTCTTCTCGATTTGTACCTTGTTTTTAAATAAAAGATGAAATCTTAAGGTCCAAAACTCCACAAAGTTAGAGCATGTCTACAATCTAGGGGATATTTTATGTAACCTGATGCTCCAGAAACTTAAAAAAAAATCAAAAATCAAAACAGTGGATGGATCCAATTCTCAGAAAAACTATGCTTCAAGGCTGCATGTCTGCAATTCAGCATCTGATCCTATGGAAGCCTACCATCTGCAGAGGTTGCTTTTGTTTCTGGGCAAGCCTGGTGCTTACCTTCTGTTCCTACTTTCTTCAGGCTGGATCAGAACCAAAGGGGACTGTCCTTTCATCAGCAGGAATGGGGAAGGGAGGAGGCCAGCAGGGTCATCCTTAAGGGATGACTCAGGAGAATGTTCCAAATGTGCTCCCCTCCAGCAGGTAACTCACATCTGGGTTGCATTCTTTTTGCTTCATTTAGTTCTCCCCACTAAAAAAATTCTTGAAAGAATGTTATGTACATATATTTAAATTCATTCACTAAATGCAACTTTTTTTTCTTTAAAGTTTTCTTTTCCAGAAAAGGGTCTTAGCAGGGTAATACTGCTGATCAGTATTTGAGCAGGGCAAATGGGAGTGGTTTGCATCTCAAAGTATTTTTCAATCTATTTGAAATAGCACTTGCCAGTATGATTTGTGGGACAATGCTGTGTACTCTTTAAAATTATACACACTTGCATCATATTAGAATGTCAATATATTACTAGGAAATGATTCTACATTAAAATGTACAATAAGGACCAGAGAAATAATCAAGCAGTTGAGCATTTGCCCTGAATGCAGCCGACCTCAGCTAGTCCCCAGAACCACACATGGTCCCCTGAACACCACTGGAGTGATCCCTGAGCACAGAACCAGATGTAGCCCCTAAGCACTGCTGCACTGCTGAGTATGGCCCAAACATTCCCCCATAAGCAAACTATAATTATTGAATATATTGGAGCCGGAGAGATAGCATGAAGGTAGGGCGTTTGCCTTGCAAGCAGAAGGACTGTGGTTTGAATCCCGACATCCTATATGGTCCCCTGAGCCTGCCAGAAGCTATTTCTGAGCGTAGAGCCAGGAGTAACCCCTGAGCGCTGCCAGATGTGATCCCCCTCCCCCCCAAAAAGAATATATATGTGAAAAAATGCACAACAGTGATCAGAGAGATTTGTTTGTTTGTTTGTTTTTGAATCACACCCAGCAGCACTCAGGGGTTACTTCAGGCTCTCTGCTCAGAAATCACTCCTGGCAGGCACAGGGGTTTGGGGGCATATGGGATGCCAGGACTGGAATCACCATTGGTCCTGGGTTGGCACTTGCAAGGCAAACACCCTACCATGTGCTATCTCTCCGGCCCCATCAGCAAGAATTTTAAGCAGATTAAAGTTTACTGTGCCTTGAGATTTCTCTTTTGGTCTGTTTAAAAAAAAAAGTCTCAGGACTGGAGTGATAGTAAAAGTAGGTATGATATTTGCCTTGGAATAACCAATCCAGGTTCAATTCCTAGCATTCCAATTGGTCCCTGAGTAATTTCTGGGTGCAGGGCAGGTAATAACCCCCAAACTCCAGTGGGTATGGCTCAAAAAGTGAAAGAAGAAAAATTTAAGTCTTAGTCAAGAGAAGCATTTGATCAATGTTCAAGCATACAAGCTGAGCAGGACCCAGGAAGGATAAGCAAGTACAGGAAGGAATGAGCAGGAAGGAATGAGTGGAGAGTTTCTTTCCCTCTTGGCCTAGCCATTTGCCTATCTAGGAAACTGCCATCCTATTCCCTATTTCTGAGGTTGTCATCTGTTACACTACATAATAAAAACAATACTGAGTAAATAGCTCCTTATCAAGCTATCCAAACTCACAAAAATCAGGCCTATGATTTTTCTTTTCTTTTTTCTGTCTAGAGCCAAAGACTGTCCTATCAATATAAATCCTTCAATAGTGTAAGATCAGTGCATTTTCAATGGGGATGTTCCTGAATGATCCAATTCCCAGAAGACTATGCCATTATGGTTATATGGGTCATTCTGCACAATAGAAATAGACCCACTATCGGCCAAGGGCTATTATTATGCATAATTTTTTTTCATCAGAGATTTTTAACTCATTTATTTTTCACTGATAGTGAGAAAAGCAGCTTTTTGTCCTTGAGAGAGAATATCCCATTCATCTGAAACCCTATTTTAGGTCTATTTTAAACCAAGGTCAGTCACCCCTCAAAAACAGCCACTAACATTGCCCCTTAACTTGGGCCTATAAAACTGCACATCTGCAGAATCCTTTGGGAAGGATGAAACCCAGAAGGGGGAATATGCAATCTCTAGCCATGAGCACAGGGGCATGTGTACAAGAAATTTCACTGTTTGAGGGAAGAAAGCACTATCTAAAAGGACATCCAGGTATGGGGAAAACCTGGTTATCCCAAACTCTGAGTATAAAATAATCCATTTTTTTCAAGAGGACTCTACCTTACAAGGTAGAGTCCAGGATGAGATGGGATAGGAAGAAGCAGAAAAATACTTGGGGCTTTTCACCCTAACTGTGTATACCCTATGTTTGTACAGGATTAGCACAGTCTGGTCTGGGCCAGCTTAAACAAGAGCAGCACAGTGAGCAATCCTTTGAAGACCTACGGCCAGAGGGGAGGGAAGAATGGCATTTGCATTCCATCTTGTCTCTGCTAAAGAAGGCCTAGATCCTGGCCTTACATCCTGAAGAAGGCCACATATCCTGCTTCACAACATGAAATTCAGGAAATTTAAATAATATGAGTCAAAGAAAGATGTGACTGGAGGAATCATTGTGGCTATCATGGCAGAAATATGTCCATGTTACTATGTTACATATGACTACTCATCCACAGTTAGTCTCTGATTAGTTTATGACTCATGGGTCAATTTACCATCAATTAATTAATAATTTATCATTAACTTTTTATTTTGTTTTGTTTTGTTTTTGGGCCACAGCCAGTGACACTCAGGTGTTACTCCGGGCTATGCACTCAGAAATTGCTCCAGGCTTGGCGTCCTATGGGACACCAGGGGATCGAACTGCTGTCCATCCTATGTTAGTGCTTGCAAAGCAGATGCCTTACCACTAGTGCCACTGCTCTGGCCCCTCATTAACTTCTGATTTATGAGTTCCACAAAATTCTTTGGAGAGAATTTGGTCAACCATAGTTCCATTCACCTCCTCCCCACACACACACACACACCCCTTCCTACCACTGCTTGACATTTGGTCCATGGGGCCTTTTGTTCAATTAAGACTGTTCCTGAGAACAGCTGAAACCATTTTTTGGTCATAAGAGTACTTCCTAAGTGATTTATAGCTACTACAAACCTGTCATAAATGAAATAGAACTGCATATATTTATGAGACATAACATGCTATTTCTTCAACAACCAATGAGATGGTGATGAAATACCACTTATTATGTAAGACCAGCAAAAGGCTGGCAGAAACACACACGAAAATGTGACAAACCTCCCTATTACATGATTACATGAGTATAATTTCCACTTATACTCTTAGAAAGGAGTATAAATTTATCATGGAATAAAAGAATAAATCTCTCACTGATGGGGCTGGAGCGATAGTGCAGCAATAGGGTTCTTGTCTTGCATGTGGCTGACCCAGGGTGGACTTGGCATCCCATATGGTTCTCCAAGCCAGGAGCGATTTCTGAGCACATAGCCAGGAGTAATCCCCGAGCGTCACTGGGTGTGGCCCATAAACAAAACAAAACAAAATAAAACAAAAATCTCTCACTGACTTGGCAGAATCTCTTGGGTCCCATCTGCTTGACCTAGAAAGATGAGTCTTGGGTACACTACAGGGATTTCCCCAGTGTGAGGTTACCCGGGTGTGCATACCAATACACACACACACACGCACACACACATACACACACACACACACACACAGACATACACACAGAAATTCCAAGATCCAAGCACAAAACTCACCAAATACTAAGGCACCTTTTCAAGAGGAAGAGACTAAATAGGGTATAAGGGCTGGAGGTAACCCATAGAAAGAGTGACTCTTCTTTATTAGTTGAACTCAGAAGGCAAGGGCCCTGGAGGATCTAAGGCTCATTTCTAGTTTGGTGCACAAAGAGAAGCACACGAGGGGCAAATACACGGGACCAGAAGACTCACCCACCCTTCTCCTTTCTCTTCTTGACCTCCCTCCTCTGCGGGCTCCTCTAGCCTTGGTTCCCAAGATACCAGAAGTTGGTTAATGAATCCTAGACTGCACCAAGATGCAGCGCTGTCCTCTTCTGCTCTGACTGCAGGCTCAGACCTTCAGCTGTGGCTGGACACTCCAGTTAAGAGCCTCAGAGAAAGAAAGAGGGCAGGGATGGTGGCCAAGGGGTGGGTGCAAAGGAGGAAGGAATGGTGCTGGCCACGCCTGATACTGGCCATGTGACTGAAGGAGGTGCCATTCAGGAACACACTGAAGCTCTCTATCTGGGCTCAGTGGTGCATCTGATAAGTCTTCACAGAGTAGTTGAAGCAAACCAACACAGTAGCCATCTGTGGTCCTTCTCAGCTTCTACCCTGGACAGGCAGCCACTGCTCCAGCCCCCACCAGGTCTCCCTTCTATCTAGACACCCCTGCTGCTTCCACACACACATCATCCCATCATACACATCTGACCTCTCCATCAGCTAATTGACCAACTGAGCCTTGGTTGCCACAGATCCTGGGGCCTTCATAGTGGGGAGCATAAATGCTCAAGCCATGTGAACTGGCTGACACTTCTACTTCATCACCAGCTAGAGAGGTGAACCTGGGAGTTTAGTTACCTTTACCAGGATTCTGCAATAGGGGAAACTGAGTCCAATAAATGTCATTTCTAAAGGCTGGTATTTTTTTTTGTTCTTATTCTTTCCATTTCTAGTTTACTCGTAGAGAAATGGAAATAGAAGTATCCAACTTTAAGGTTGTAATGTGAATGAAATAAGGTCACATATATGTATAGTCACACACACACATATGCACACATAATACACTAGCTATTACTATCACCATTCCTGTGCAGAATCTTTTGAACACAACAGCTGAGAAAGGCTTCAAAGACCATGCACACAAATGAGCATCATTAAAGTGCATACAAGCTTTCATGTATATCCTCATGAACAAATTCATCTCAGAAGATCCTTTTGAGCAACTGAGTATAACACCAGAATCCCTTACAGATCTTCCATATTGGGTAGTTTCTCAGAACTCTTGTAATTTTTGCCTGGAAACATGATAACTTCCCTTTTAAGTTTCCCATCAGGAGTCCCCAAACCCTGATCAAGGACTTAAGTGAGTGAGATCTCCCCGTAATTAAAACTTACATAAAAGTTGTTCTTATTTTTTTAAGTAGAAATATTTCTTAGACATCCCTATAGAACTTTATTTCTCTTTCTGCAAAAAACTTAGCAGCAACCCACTGATCCCTCAATATTTATTTCACATACAACAAGGTAAAAACACTTAGGGTACAGAATTAACAATCATAAGACAAAAAACCTTTTCTCCATCTGATGCAAGAGGCCCTGCAATGTAGCTCAATGTGTGATGGTAAAACTAGATCAAAAAACTTGCTCTTCTTTCTAGTCAGCTAACCTGGAGACAACCTTGCTTTTAAGTGGCATTGCTATGCCATGTGTGATCTCATGCCTGCATGCTGTGGCATTAGCTCTCCAATCTCCAGGTCAGAAAGAGCTGAGGAAATTTACCACGTGGGGTCTCATTCCACCACTGCTCTGCCTGGGCCACTTCCTAGCACTTGATTGGCCCTGCAAGTTGCAGAGAGGACTTGTTTTGTTTTTTTGCACTTTTATAGCTATCCAACTAAAATGAAAAATAAGTCACCAGCCACAAACTATTAACAGTTCACATGAACCAGAACACCACATGATCATGATCTATGCTTCAAAAAAACAAACAAACATAGATCTCAAGTTCTCAAAGAACAGAATTTCTAAACAATTATCTAGGACTCACTTGATGATGAGTAATTTGAACATTTTTCAAAAAGTCAATCATTTGGGACAGATGGCAGAGGAATGAGCCTAAGACATGGCACCAACTCAACATCAGTGTCACAAATTTTGGTCTCAAGATGTTCAGTTTCCTTGGGTCTTTTCAACAGAGTATTTAAAAGCAATTACTTTCATTATGTTAGTACCATGTCTATATTACAAAACAAAGTTTCCTACTATCATCCATGCCCCTAATTCCATAACTTTAGGTACACAAAAGTGTGACTACACCAAAGAAAAGAAGGAAGTTTAAGGGAAATACAGGGGATTTGGAACT
This sequence comes from Crocidura indochinensis, assembly GCA_004027635.1. NCBI lineage: Eukaryota > Metazoa > Chordata > Mammalia > Eulipotyphla > Soricidae > Crocidura > Crocidura indochinensis. The sequence continues at coordinate 21,048 of PVKC010007563.1, forward strand.
CTATCCAAATTGACTGACCTGTTGTGTCAAATAAACATCCCAAATAAAGTTTGCATGAAAGAGAACCTCCAAGGTCTTAGAATGGAATGGAAACACTTTCATAATGGAAACACTTTCCTTCCTTCTCTGTGACTTACCTCATCATCTTTATACCAGGACAAGCTCTCAGCCGTCAGGACAAACCAGTAACCCTTTGAGCCTCCTTTCATGATGCCAATGTTGCTGATGGTAAGCCATCCTTTTCGAATCACCTACAAGAGAACACAGGTGGCAGACACGCTTAATTGTGTGTGAGCCATGGGGCAGCAGTGGTGTTGTAACTGAGCAAAGTCAGAAAGCGAGGTCCAGGTTATAATTCTGCAATGTGCCTCCTCTTCCTCCGCTGAGTGCCACAACTCTGTCAAAGTACAGACAACAGGAGGGCCACCTCTCTCACCCAATCCAAAGGACAAACTTGAAGCCCCATCTCAAAGGGATGGTGCAGGCAGCACCACTGAGACAGATAGGAATGAAGGCACAGCTTGGAGGCTTGAGCCTGGCCTATTTATGGGTCTACAGCCACCCGTTGAACATGCTCAGCTGACTTCATGAGCACCCAGCGCCTCTCCAGCCCACTGCCTCTTCTCCCTTTCCAGCCTGCTAGTCCATTTGTTGGTCTGGTTTGCATCTCTCAGATTTCCATCAGCAACTGGCCACCAAATGGTAAAAAAGAGGAAATTCAAGCCAATCAATTAGTTCCTTGTTAACAGCTCTGAGTAAGACCTACTAAGAAAGAAAAATAAAACAATAAGCTTACATGAAAAGTTGGGAGTTCTTTCCCTAGAAATAAACATGGGTAGAAAGTTCCTGGATATCAGTCCTGGGATGATTTGGGGGCTGGGGTATCTGAAGCCAAAACCAAAGCCACAAAAGTAAAAATAGACATAAATAACTATAGACAACTAAAAAACTTCTGCACGGCCAAGGTGACCATCAACAAAATTAAAAGATAATCTATTGAATAGTAGAAAACAGATGCAAATCCTGGGCTTGCTAAGGGGCTACTATATGTGTAATATATAAAGAATAAATATAGTTAATAAAAATTTTAATTCTATTAATAAACAGGCATACAATCTGAAAAGATGTTTAAAGAAAAGACAGATGGCAAACACATACATGAATACACAAAGGTTCTCAACACCACTGATCATTGGAGAAATGGAAATCAAAGCCATCATCAGATCATCATCAGGGTTGCATCTCAGATCTGTTTGAAAGTGATCTTGAAAAGACAAAATGTGCAAAATCAAGGAGGAAAGGGATCCCCTTCTTTGTTTTTGGTAGGAATGTCCATTGGTGTAACCTCTCAAAAAATTTGAAGATTCCTTAAAAAAAATAAAAGAGAAGTGAGCACAAAAATCTAGGTATTTTTCTCAAGATAAAAAAACAATAACTAAAAACTCTACATGCACTCTACGTTCAGTGCTTATTATTTGAAATGAAAAATATATGGAGGGGCCAGACAGTGGCGCTGGAGGTAAGGTGCCTGCCTTGCCTGCGCTTGCCTAGGATGAACCGAGGTTCGATCCCCTGGTTTTCCATATGTTCCCCCAAGCCAGGAGCAACTTCTGAGCACATAGCCAGGAGTAACCCCTGAGCATCACCGGGTGTGGCCCAAAAGCAAAAAAAAAAAAGAAAAGAAAAATATATGGAGACATTGGACAACACAAGTGCCCGTCAATGTGGAGCAGATAAAGAATGAAATACTGATATGTTATTTGCAATAACATGCTGAAGGACAGGCACCTCAGAGGAGCCTGTAAGAGAAGCAGAACAGGTCAAGCCAGGCAGTGATTGACCAGTTTACCTGAAGGAGAAGGACAAACAAGAACCAAATCTCTAAAAGCCAGAGTCCAGAAAATGCTAACAGAGCTGAAGGTATTGGGATTGGAGCAAATGAGAGGAGTTCAGTTCACAAGCGCCCCCACCCAAAATAACAAGAAATAGTACAGCAGTTAAGGCACATGCCTGACAGGCAGTTGCTCTAGCTTTGATTCCTGGAACCTTACAATCCCCTGAATACCACCGAATGCAGCCTTATAGGGCCATAGTACTGGGTGAACTTGAGTCATCTTCAACACCACAGGGCCTGAGCAGCACTGCATCCTCAGGTTCAGGCCCCTGCCCTGAGTTTGCCAAGATGAGAAGCCCTGGTTGGGATATTGGGCCTCCTGAGCATCACTTGAGAGAACCCACCTCCCAAAAACAAAAATAAAACAAATCCATAAATGTTTCCACAGGCCATTCTCCCTGAGACATGTTTTGGGTGAGTGGCCTGTAGCAACCAAGCATCTGAGGGACCAGGCACTATGCCAGGTAGCCTGTCCCTACAGCCAGGGGAACACCCAGCTGTGCTTCCCATCAGGCTGATGAGGTGGTAAAAGCACATTGTCACACCTACTGTCTCAGGAGGGCTAAGAGGAGTTGTGAGAATAATCCAAAGTGGGGAGCTTCTGTCCATGGCTTGAAAGGATTCTCCAGGGGGAAAAAAACACAGATGTCCAATGAATATCATTCCATGCTTGGAAGTATTATGACAGGGGGGCTCACTGGCCAGGATGTCCTGGGGTGGCTCTCGTATGGCTTTAATATTCTAGAAAATCAAGGCAGAGCTTCTGAGTGATTGAAAGAAGAAAAGGATTTGACTCTTTCTAGAACTTCAAAAATAAGAACAAAATCTAATGCTTAGTAAATATCAGGGAGCTGGCTATCTTAGTAGTCAGAAAGTATGCCTGCCATATACCAGGATCTCAGTTCAAACTTTAGCACTACATGACCCCCAAATACTGCTTTAGGGGGACTCTAATGGTATCTAGAACCACTGAGCCCAAGCTGTTCTCCACTGCTGAGTATTAAAATTTATACCCCACTTGAACAAGGATCACCAAATATAGGTCATGGACCCCCTCAAGCAAAGTTTAGGAGCACACCCTAATAAAAGCCCTCCTACACATTGTGTAAACAGCACCAAATGCATCTTTTCCTTTGCTCCTATGGGGAGCAGGCCATCTGTTCAGATGAAAAGAGAGGGGACTGGTATTAAGCTCTGCCACTCTCCAGCCCCTATTCTGGAAGCTTCTGCAATGCTTTGACCTCTCCTATACAGCATGCTCCAGAGTCTGAGGAAGAGATCTCTGAATATCTGAATAAAGTTTCATCTGCTGGACTCATGGCCAAGTCTTAGCCCTTGACCCAGCATTCATGGTAGAGAACTGTTCTTAAGAGCAGTGTCTTCACCTGACTGAACATGGACTGGTCAAGGGACAGACAGTGATACTAGCCTGTGGTGTGAAGTCAAGCTGAGCAGCAATATCTCAAACCTGAGGTAAGAAAGCTTTCAAGTAAGTCTAGGCTGGGTTGGACTAAAGAATTGACTGGGTTGGTTTTGCCTCACAATTCTAATACTGACTGATTGAGGGACCAGGAATGTCTGCCTACACTTCCTTCCTGTGCCACAGGACATCAACAATATCTATGCCATACAGAGCTCTTGGAAAACTGGCAAGTTGAGGACTCAGTGTTGAGAGTATAAGCACAAGGGGTATTGTTTGGTTATTATCTGTGATCAGGCCATGGCAGATACTAGAATGTTAATGACAAGTTGACATAGGAGATCAGACGAAGAGTCACACACATTTCCTTTCATCCTGACAATATTTGGGCTGCTCTAAGTAAGTTACATTAGGCAGAATGTTATGGTTAGCCTGAAACATAGTTCTTGACATTTCTACGTATACTGCATTGGGGAAACTAAGGCTGATGATCACCAACCTGGTAGTGATGTGTTGATATAATTATTTTTGGCTGTAGGCCTCTGGGTACTAAATGGGCATCACTGAGACAAAAGAGCTGGGCTCCATCTGATATATATGAGGGACAAGCTAGCTAATGGAAGCACATTTGTGTGCAAAATGATAATGATGATATGAACTCATGTTATATTCATAGAAAATAAGAATCTATATTTTTTAACTTGATTGATTGATTGATGGGTTTGGGGGCCACACCCAGTGGCACTCAAGGGTGATTCTTGTCAGAAATCGCCCCTGACAGGCTGGGATGCCGGGAATCAAACCGAGTCCCTCCCAGGTCGGCCGAATGCAAGGCAAATGCCCCACAGCTGTGCTATCATTCTGGCCCAAGGAATTATGTTTAGATTAAATGAAGAATCAGCCCTTTTGGGGGAAAGCGGCTACACCCAGTGATGCTAAGGGATTACTACTGGCTTTGCACTCAGAAATTACTCTTTTTTTTTTTTTTTTTTTTTTTTTGGTTTTTGGGTCACACCTGGCAGTGCTCAGGGGTTACTCCTAGCTCCATGCTCAGAAATTGCTCCTGGCAGGCACAGGGGACCATATGGGGCACCGGGATTCAAACTGATGACCTTTTGCATGAAAGGCAAACCCCTTACCTCCATGCTGTCTCCCGGGCCCCCAGAAATTACTCTTAAAAGTGTTTCGAGAGCCATATAAAATGCCAGTGTTGGAACCTAGACAGGCCAGCAAGGAAAGCACCTTACCTGTTGTACTCCTGCTTAGGATCCAGCAATAAACTTTTTGTTTTTTGTTTTTGGACCACGCACAGTGGTGCTCAGAGGTTACTCCTGGCTATGCGCTCAGAAATCGCTCCTGGCTTGGGGGACCAGATGGGACGCCAGGGGATCAAATCACAGTCTGTCCTAAGTTAGAGTGAGCAAGGCAAATGCCCTACCACTTGTACCACCACTCCAACCCCACAGCCTTAAACGTTTAACAGTCATATCAAGTTCCTATTATGCCTGAAGATAAAGATGCCCAAGAAGATACTGACTTTCGGTTTTCTCCTATCCTAACTCCACTAGTGGAAGTTTCCGTCACAACAATAAATTAAACTTTGAACAAGAAGCAGAAGTCCAAGGTAAGGTTCTATGAAATAGCCTTACATGGATGAAGAAGCCTTACTGGTTGAAGAAGTCTCTTTCCACCTTTTCCTGACCTGCACTTTGAACTACTTCTCTGGGGTCACCTGCCATCTGCTGGGCTCCAGGAAAGACCCTATAGCTGCTTTCCTTAAGCCTTCATTCAAGAAATTTTTTTCAAGCAACTGCAGTTTATGAGCCTGTGATGCTCTCTTGACTGTCAAAACAGCACCCATAGGAATTGCTTCACTTCCCACTATAGCTTAGCATTTACACAAGGGCCTGCTCAGATGCCATTCCCACCACAGGCCTGCCTACTTCTGCAAAGCTCACTCTTAGGGAGCTGTTTATTCTCAACTCACCTAAACCTTGACAAGATCCAGGCTATTAGCGATGATGAAAATCAGAGCTCTACATCTTCCACTCTTTTCCTGTGTATCTTTTCCATGTGCAGGGCTGCCTTTGAAGTGAGGAGGGAGCTTCACATGTGGAAAAGATCCCAAATGATACAAAACAGAATGAGAGCTAAGCCTCAGATTGGTTCATCGGATTCTCACATTCAAGGACAAAAATACACATGGGGAAGGCAGGATACTGCCTAGTTAGCCAGGTGTGAGCAGGACATGGAATACTTTGCTAAATTTTAAGAGGGGGCTCAAGAAAGAATATAGGGTTTTAAGTGCTTGGCTGCATGTGGACAACCGTAGATCAATCCCTATGCATGGCTGAGCTGGTGTAGGCAATCCCTTGCACCATAGGGCCCAAGCAGCACTGCATCCTCAGGCCCTTGAATTGAATTTCAGGCCCAGTTGGTCAAGAATCAATGGAAGGACCTGCCAAGATAGACCACCAGGTCACACAGACATCAATTAAAAGCCCCTACCCTATTCCAAAGCAACTAATTCTGGGAGCTGCTCTAGGAAAGAAAAAGCCTGACAAGTATTCATCAGGAATTTCATTTTGTAGAATACAAAGACCCTTATGTGATGGGCAGTGCACTGGAAAAAGGAGAGGCTGAAATAAATTCACAACAAAACAAAACCGAGGCCAGAGCAATAGTACAGTGGGCAGGGTACTTGCCTTGCACTTGGCTAACCTGGGTTAGATCCCCAGCATACCCATGGTATTCCAAATTCTACTGAGTGATTCCTGAGTGCAGAGCCAGGAGTAACCCCTGAGCACTTCCAGGTGTTGCCCCACCACTATCATAAAAGGCATGTGCAGGTGTGTTTGGGGCTCAGAGGTAAATGCAGGACGAGACAGAGCAAAGGTCCCCTGCAGTAATGCTGTCCAGAAGCCAGTCAGTGGGTTGAAGGGGGTTTGAGGACTTGAACACTTGCACTAAGATCTAAGAGTGTGCAGCTGGAGATGGGGAACAAACATGGGCCTCATGTAGGACCTGCCAGCAGAGACCAGAAACTGGACCTGGCCATTTCATTTAGATGATTTAGAAAGTCTGTCTTCCTCCTGCAAGGACAAACAAGCTTTCAAGTGGTAAAGGCAGGGCTATAATGTAAGATCTGCAGCATGAAAAGTTTCCTTCCAAATGAGTCTAGTGTTGGAGTTAGAGCAAGGAGAAAAGATGGAGGGAGAGCAAAGGGAATCCCAGGTCTTGGGCAGTGATTACTTGGACAGGAGAGAGAGGTAGACAGACCGGAGAGAACATAGGAAGAAAATTTAAAATAAATATGGTAAGTGGCAGATAGGGAATGAAGGTCACAAATGGCCCTCAAAGTTTGTGAACAAAGCTAGACATACCCTGGAATGTGGGGTGGAGGGTGGAAGGAAGGAGTGAGGAAAAGTAAGCAGGAGAAGGAGGGACAGAGAATAGAACTGTACGCAATGAGTAAAGAAGTCATAGGTTCAGGTTGCACATATCAAGATGTGCCCATTGAGAGCCAGAGTGTTAGTACAGCAGATAGGGTGCTTGCCTTACACTCAACTGACCTGGGTTCTATCCCCAACACCCACATGTCCCCCAAGTCATGACAGGAGTGATCCTTGAGTACAGAGCTAGGAGTTATCCCTAAACACCCCAAAACTAAAAGATCAAAAAAGTGCCTCCCAAAAAAGTGTCCACCAATAGTTGAGTGGACAACCTTCTCATTTCCAGGAAAGAAGCCAGTTCAGCCTCTGTACCACCCTCCTGCTCAGGCACCCTTCTGCTTACTGACAAAGACCAGTTGAGGAGCTTTCCCGAGTATTGATAATGGGGCTAGAGGAAAAGTAGAATTCCTGCGCTCCCAAATATGTCAAAGGGAAAACAAGAGAAGAATTGACTGATAAGGAAAACATTTGAGAATGGTTGTTGTTTTTTTTTTTGGGGGGGGTACACTTGGCAGTACTCAGGGGTTACTCCTGGATCTCTGCTCAGAAATTGCTCCTGGCTCCAGACAGTCATATAAACATTTAGTGGAAATAAAAAAATGATCAGACATGAATACCAAACCCAAAGTCAATGACAACAGAATCGATACCCAAACTGTACAAATGGGAACCAATTACACTAGTATTATGGGGGTAACAGGAGGCGATATGGGATGCATGCTGGGAACAGGAGTGGAGGAAGGACAACACTGGTGGTGAGAATGTCCCTCACTCATTGTCACTATGTGTCTTAAATATTTTTAATTTAATTAATTAATTAAAATTAATTTTATTAAATAAAGTTTTTTAATTTCTTGAACAGACAAGCGAGGACGGGACGCGCAGGGCGGTGAGGGGGGAATGTGTGGGAGAGGCGAGGGAAGAGTTATTAAATAATTTTTATTTTGACCAAAGTGGATTACAAATCATTCACAGTAATATTTTAGGTATATAGTGACATTAAATCAGGGGCATTCCCACCCCCAGTGTTGTCCTCTCTCCCCCTTGTTCCTAGCATGCATCCCATATTCCCTTCCTCTGCCCCCCCCAGTTGCTAGTGTAAGTGGTCCCCACTGTGTCTAGCTTGTTGTAAATTGGGTATCAATTCTGTTGTCGTTGGCTTTGAATTTGGTGTTTAAGTCTGATCATTATTTATTTCTACTCAATGTTCATACGACTGGTCTTGGTATCCTCTATTATTTCCCCCTCAAATTAATGTGAAGCAGATTAATGTGAAAGATTTGTAATTCACTTTGGCCACAATAAAAAAAGAAAGAAAGAAAGAAGGAAGGAAGGAAGGAAGGAAGGAAGGAAGGAAGGAAGGAAGGAAGGAAGGAAGGAAGGAAGGAAGGAAGGAAGGAAGGAAGGAAGAAAGAAAGAAAGAAAGAAAGAAAGAAAGAAAGAAAGAAAGAAAGAAAGAAAGAAAGAAAGAAAGAAAGAAAGAAAGAAAGAAAGAAAGAAAGAAAGAAAGAAAGAAAGAAA
>PVKC010007564.1:0-29316 GCA_004027635.1 Crocidura indochinensis
ATATGTGTGTGTGTGTGTGTGTGTGTGTGTGTGTATGTTTTAAGATCACTCCAGGCACTGTATTTCTAAACCTCACCCAACCTGATCTGAAGAAGCAGCGTAGCAGGAAAGAAATAATAAACCAAGCTTGCCAGGAAAGGATAATCATGGGGTCCATGGCCTTTTACCTTGTACTCTCTGCCTCAGGCCCAAAAAGCTAGAACACCTCTTTCTTTATTAAAACCAATTCCCAATACCAGGAGGCTTCAGGTTAAGAGGGAGAGAGGCAAAAGTACATATTCGTGGACTTTTACATATCAAAGGAAAAGGTTTAAGAAAGGATAACGTGGAGCCGGAGAGATAGCATGCAGGTAAAGGCATTTGCCATTCATGCAGAAGGTCATTGGTTCAAATCCCAGCATCCCATATGGTCCCCAGAGCCTGACAGGAGCAATTTCTGAGCGTGGAGCCAGGAGGAAGCCCTGAGCGCTGCCGGTGTGACCCAAAAACCAAAAACCAAAAACCAAAAAAAAAAAAAAAAAAGAAAAAAAGAAAGGATGACGTTGGGGGAACACATTTGCTTGGGGTTGATCCTGGGTATCATCTTACATTCTTGGAGCTGGCCGCAGAGGCTGCACACAGGGCACGCACTGACAGAGGCTAGGACCAGAGTCCTATCTCCTGGAGCAGCGCCCCGCACACAGAAGAGCCAAATTAAAAGTGTAAAGAGCCACATGTGGCTCGATAGCCGCAGGTTGCCGACCACTGCCCTAGGGAACAGTAATATGTAATACAAAAATCCCTTCCTCATACCTATATTCATTGCTGCACAATTGCCAGACTCTGTAAACAACCAAGATGCCCTTCACAGATGAATGGCTAAAGAAACAGAGGTACATATACACAGTGGAATATTATGCAGCTGTCAGGAGAGATGAAGTCATGAAATTTTCCTATACATGAATAGATATGGAATCTATTATACGGAGTGAAATAAGTCAGAGGGAGAGAGATAGATGCAGAATAGTCTCACTTATCTATTGGTTTTAAAAAATACGAAAGATATTTCTGCAGTTATTCTCAGAGACAAAATAGAGGAGGACTGGAAGATCCAGCTCACAGCATGAAGCTCACCACAAAGATTGATGAGTGCAGTTATAGAAATAACTAATTGAGAACTATCATACCAAAGTGAATTAATGAGACAAGTAGAGTGCCTGTCTAGAATACAGGTGGGGTGGGTGAGGAGAAAGAAGATCTGGGATATTAGATTCGAATGTTTAGCTGGTGAAAGGGGTTGTTCTTTACATGACTAAAATGAAACCCAACTACAATCATGTTTGTAATCAAGGTGTTTAAATAAAGATATTAATAAAAAATATTTTCGGAGCCGGAGAGATAGCATGGAGATAAGTTGTTTCCCTTGCATGCATAAGGTCGGTGGTTTGAATGCCGACATCCTATATGGTCCCTGAGTCTGTCAGGAGCGATTTCTGAACATAGAGCCAGGAGTAACCCTGAGCACTGCCAGGTATGACCCAACAACCAAAAAAAATTTTTTTCTCTGATACAAAATACCTTGGTTTACTACACATACTTTGAGAAAAATTGGCAAATGTTAATACTGTGTCAAAGAAAAGTGAGACTCATAGAATTTATTCAAATCTGTGTTTTCTAAGTATATTTTAGTCTAGAAACAACAAGATAATACCTACCAGCCCACAAAAGCCTAGTTAGATCCAAAATGTTTATTGTAACTTAAAAGCTAGATTATATATGTCTATGAAGCCATAGACATATAACATCTCCCTTTACTTATTTGTTCTTTGACTAGAGTTCAATGAAAATCAAAATTATTCACAGCACAATTACTGCAGAAACTTTAGTTTTGTATTTTTAAATAGGACAATAAAAGTAAAAAAAATACATTATCCATATGTGGTATGACTTACATTTTATAGTTGATCTCACATAGTAAGAAGCAATATTTAAGGCTCAAGACTATTAAGGATACAGTTGAAAGATTTTTACAAAAGTCTCCACAAGATAGGAAATATAAAAAATATTTCCAGCAATTTGACCCAAAGCAACTATCTGAATTAGCAACATTGTCTAACATCTCCAATTCCTCATTATGTTTACACCGACTATAAAGCTGATACCAGTATACAGGTTTTCATATCTGCACATACCTGGACACAATTAAATAATTTGTGTTATATATTATTTTCACCTTAAATAATGAAATAAAAATTTTTGGGGGGGTCACACCCGGCAGCGCTCAGGGATTACTCCTGGCTATCTGCTCAAAAATAACTCCTGACAGAAAATGAAACAATTTAACATCAATTTATGGTTATAAATTCAAAAATAATACCACACTTTGTTTTCATGCTTGAATTTTTCTTTCCAAATAATATATTGCAGTAATATTTACTATAAATTCAAGAAAACCATTGAATGATAGATTTTTTATTTTTACTCTATCAAGTGATGCATGTCCCTGGACAAATAATTAAGCCTTTATAAGTTTCTATTTTCTTACTTAAAAAGTCTTGAAAAGACTAACATAATCCTAATACTATAATAAATCTAACATTAACCCTAAGACTAACCCTAAATTTAACTATAACTAAAATCTTAAACCTAATCTTAATACTAATCAAACACTAGCCATAACCATAATCCTAAACCTAACCCTAAACCTAAGTCCTTTTTTCTAAATCTAACTCTAATCCTAACACTAACATTCATCCTAAACAATAATATAACCCTAAACATAAACCTTACTCTAAATTTAACTGTTACCATAAACCTAAACCTAACCATAAAACTAACATTAACCCTAAGCCTAACCCTAAGTCTTACCCTAACCCTACCCTAATCCTAACACTGACTTTAATCATAATCCATTCATTAGAATCCTAAACCTAAACTTTAAGCCCTAAACCATACCTAACTCAAAATGCAACATTAACCCTAGCCCTAACCCTAAACCCAACTCTAATGCTAACCCTTATCCTATTCCAAACCCTAAACCTAATCCTACCCTAAATATAGCCCTAACCCTAATCCTATCCCAAACCCTAAAAATAAAATAAATAAATAAATAAAAAATAAATGTCTTGAAATTACCTTCATATTTAAAATAGTACTTAACCACTTCTGCCTCAAATGGATCTCAGGACTTTGCATATCCTAGACATTCAACTCTATCACTTGAACTATTTCCCAGTTTCATTAAACATTTTAACAAATAAAATAGGAGTCAGTCTGGTGTCTCCTCTATTCTGAGCATTGTTCTAAACACTTTATATGTATAACTTTAATACTTACAAAACTCTATCTGTGAGTACTATTAAAATTTTTATAAATAAGAAAAGTAGGCAAAGTGATAAAGAAACTTACCCAAGGCTATACCAAATGGAATTGTGTGATTTATAGCTTAAACTCAAAAAATTTTATTTGTATTTATTTGATAATTATTCTATATGCTCTGCTACTTATTTAACACAGTATATTAGAAACATTATACCATACTGGAGATTCCTGGAGAACAAGGCAAAGGTTCTTGACTTCATGGATTTTTATAAAATAGTAAAGGATGTAGACAAATAAACAATTAAAATGTATAATGTAAGTATTATCACAGAGAAGATGTAAATGCTCCAGTACCACATAATTAGAATACTACTAAGATATTCTTGGAGAGAGAATTGCAAATACAGATTGATTACAGCAACTAAAACTAGAAAGATAAGTAGGGTCACCAAGAAAAAGTATGATGATGGTTAAAAGGTGAAGGTGGGGGTGCAAAAATGTACCCAAAGGAAAGAGACAGCAGAGAACAACTGCAAAAACTATAAATACTATTAGTGAGGACAGAGCCATAAAATAGCATGTAGGGTGTTTGCCTTTTATGCAGCCAACCAGAGTTCTATTCCCAGGATCCCATAAAGTCCCCCCAAGCCCACCAGGAGTAACCCCTAAATGCATTGCCAGGAGTAAACCTCAGGATTTCTTAGTGCAGCCCAAAAGATAACAATCAAAGAGTTATTTAAAATGTGTGGGAAAATTAGAAGTTTATAAAGGGTCTAGGTCACAAGAGAACAGTCATATTTAAAAGTAATGAAATGAATCACTAAATCCATGACTAAATTACACTGTTTGTTAAACATGGAGTTTTATGATCAAATTTGAAATGTATGAAGAGCATTACAGCATCTATGTGGACTTGGAGAATAGTAAAAAAGAACAAAGAGCTATTTAGTTGAAAGGTAATACTACTTGATCTAAGCCACAATGAGCAAATTGATAAGAATGCAAATATTTATGAAAAATTAAAAAAGAGATGCCAAGATCAACTACAGAGTTTCTGGTTTGCAAGTGACTTTTTTTTCAAAAGGGCATGGTATTCTGGCATAGGATTAAAGTATTCAGAATAAAATAGAACCTGGTTTAAGGTTCTGCAAGTGTGGGGGGACAAATAAATTGAAGGTTGTTGTCAAGATGGAGTACAAATTTTAATATAGCAGAAAAATGGTAAAGTTAAATAGTAAGGGGATCAAAGAATCTGAGAGGATCCAGTTAGGAAGCAGATATTATGCAATGATGCCAAGGAGATAGCTCAACAGACTGATTTATGCACTTTGATTTTTTTTTTTGATTTATGCACTTTGAATGCAAGAGGCCTGTGTTCAGTCCCCAACACTCTATGGTCAAAGCAATAACAAGACTTACTGTAGTACCAAGGGACTTAAGTAAATCATAACAAATGTGGAATGGAAAATACCAAAGAGAAGTATGATAGCTATTTTGAACTTAATGAAGTATTAGAGTGGAAAAAGAGAAAGGAGTAGAATGAGGAAAACAATGATGGCTACATCTCTCCCCCTTCCCCTACAACAGAAATAATCTATGCTTCCAATATGATTACAGTGATAGATGTGAGACTGGATGAGTTCTCTAATAGCAATGGCTCAAGAGCCTGGCAGGCAGGTTCTATGAGAACCAGAAAAACAAGGCTCTAGGACCACAGCACATGCTCATGAAGTCTGACTAAAACTAATGCAGACTGTAGCCTGTCTGATTAGTGGTTTCTGCATAATCTGAACTTAGAGAAGAGGAGGGGCATAACATCCTCCCACACTCACATAAATCACAAAGGTCCTCACCCAATCACTCATTCAAAAATTATTTACTGAATGCTAGCTATGTGCCAAACACACTGGACTGAACAGGACGAACATTGTCCCACTGGGCAAGGAGCAACCAGCTTTGTCTCCAGGGATTCTTAGAATCAACAGGACAGTGTCAAGAATGAAAGCTGTGCTAGACTGAAAAAAGCACCATCATGGCAATGGAACTGGAGAAGGAATAAATAAAACTAAAGTGAAAGTATATTTTTTAGAAGAAACCAAATATCCTAGTTCTCACTATTCTTTTCTTGCACTAATAACTTGAAGAAACAAAATGTAAATTGGTCCGTTTTAATATGCAAAGTAGTTGGCGTGTACAAGAGAATTTTCTGTTTTTCTAAAAATTCAAGACTTATTTTTAACCAGAAGAACAAATATATTAAACACGTGAGAAAAAGCATAATGCTATATATATGACCCAAATAAGTCACAATTTAAGTAAATAAATAATCATTTATATGATAGGACAACCCCTATTAATTTATATGTGAGATCATGCCTGTTTTAGCTCTTTCCCCAGATAACAATTTGAAGATTCCAGTCTGCAATATTCACAATAAAAAAAACCACTACCTTCAATTTTTAGATTAAAAATCTGCTAATATATTACTAGTAGAAACTTTCAAATTTATCTTTATTGATAGATTTTATTTAATAACTTATTTGTCTACACCATTAAAATATTAAGTCTCAGCAAAAACTACAGGACATGAAGATCATTTAATGCCAACTAGATCACAAAAGAAAAATATTATTTTTATTTATACCTGCACAGTGGCAGCACACAGCTTAAAGCTATAAATGCAATGCTCTCTCTGCTTACCCACTTAGCATCTGATCCACTTAGCATTTGATTCATCAAAATCCAATTTCAATGAAATCTTTCAAGTCAAGCTAACATCTTCTAACAGGCTAACACTTGGTCTAAAAGTTATTGAGTAGAAAACATGGTATCTTTCTTCATAAAAATAATGGTGAGAAATAATTGCATATGTAGTATTATGCATTCTATACAACTATAATATAATCTAATACAACTCTACTGTAGCAGACTAATATAATTTAATGAGTGGAAAATAATTCATATAATACTGCTATCTATCCAATGGCATGATTGAAAATGGTAAATCTCTAGTAGTTTTAAGAGAACTTGGTCTTGATTGTTCCTTAGTTCTGCTTCAGAACACCATGTTCATGTGCATACAATTTCCACAGAAGCGGAAATGTGTGTGTCGTGGGTCAGTAAGCATTGCCTTCCAGGGTGCTTCTGAGATGAAGCCCCACGATTAACACAGTGCCCTTAATGATGGGCGGGGGGCCGAAACATTCCAAGATTGGCCTGGATTCTTGCCAGAAAGGAGAGAAAGGGGTCTTTGTATGTGGACATCTGAAGGGCGGGCATAAACATGTTAGTTGATACTTAACACCCCAAACCACTGCCAAACCGTTAGCTCCCCTCAATACCCTCCTCTGGTTTCAACTGCCCATGACAATGGAGCAGCCACCTCAATATATAAAACTTGCTCTTTAAACATCCTCAGAAGAATTCCCAAAATAGCAGCTGTTAGAAGCAAACAGACTCTAATTCATTGACATATGCGGACCTTTTAATGTTTTTCTAAAGACAATTTTCCACTTTTTTTTTTCTGGTACCTATGAGACCATGGGTGAGTGTTTAATAATTACCTTGTAGATTACATGATACCACTCCTCCAGGCACTTAAAGGCATCATGAGATTCACTTTCAGATGAAATTGTTCAGGTTTTTTTGCTGCAAGAGGCCCAGTTAACTTATGTGGTGAATTTTCTGCACGTTTTCCCCCTGGTTTTCCTTCCCTGCTGTCCTCGGCCCTTTCTTCTTAACACATTAAGAGATTCTGACGTGCCGGCAGCAACATCCTATGGCGGCCTACGGTGGCTGACTGTAGGAAGTGGACCCAGACTTGCCCTTCAGGAACCAAACCTGAGTGTAGCCTCAGCAGAGTGAGTCCTGCAAAATCTCTGGAATTGCTTCTGCTTCTAGCCTCACCAGACTGGATCTAATCTCAAACTTTCCTGGAACTTTGGTGGGCTTAGTTTTGTTCCTGCCAGTCATATGTATTACATTAATTTCACACGGAAAAGAAGCAGCATCCTATCTAGAAGGAACCCCTGACCAGGCAGGCTGCTGCTAAGATTCCAGAAACTTTTCTTACTTGCTTACTCTTATCTGCACATAGGCAGATAAGAGAAACAAAAGATCCTCTTGCATTTCAAAGTGCTTTAATTTCCATCCCCCCACTAAAATAGTACTATATTAAGAGTTTTGGGGAATATATTATCTGACTACTATATTATCTTTTCAGGGCATATGGTCTATACATTTTCAGAGTAACTTTTAGATACTTGTTTTCAACCAACAACGCACGGACACATTTGTTCGCTTCAGACCATAAGCACCAATGTTGACATTTATTTAAAAAGGCAACGTTACTGCAAGCATCAATAGCTCTAACTAGATCATTATTTCTAATGAGGAAACCATTTAATGGGGACAAGTTCAAAGCACTATTAAATGCGAAGCTATCGTCTGAGTTTGTAAAAATTGTATCTAAAACATATATAATGACTTTTAAATACAAAATGATAGTATAACGAGGCTTATTAGTAAGATGTAAAACTTGATTTATTACTCTTAACTACCTTTCATATTTTTTTAGTCAGCAAATACTAATATATTTTACTGAGTGGCAGTGTTTGGAAGTTTTAATACAATATTTGGAGTGGAATTACAGTCATACTGTGAGAAAGAAGAGATACCATTTTAGTATCACCAAGAAGGTGACAGTAAAGGTGAAAGCAGACATTGCAAACTTAAAAATCTTTTGTGACCTAATTGCATTAGAATATATTCTAAGGTTGCATATCATAGGTTTTATGTTTCATTAGAAAGGTCATCACTAATTTGGGTTGAATCATTAAAGAACTTTTAGAAAGGAGATGGAATTAACAGAGTGCTCTCTTCAAGGGGCTAAGCGATGAATGTCTTAGTCTCAGTAGATTCTTTCACAGAAAATTGTTATTCTTATTTCGCAGAAAAGACATTAAGAGAACTTCAAGTCCCTGATTCTTTATCCTCTTTTTTTGGGGAAAAGGATGAGTAATTTGCACCCTGACATTATTTTTTCAGACACACGCATAACACTAAAAGTAGTTTTCCTGATTGTCCTTTTAATTAGAATCAGATATAGCAGCCTGGTGACAGTATAAATGACAGAATGTTTAACTCAACAAATTGAATCCTGTAACTTATGTACTACTATGATAGTATGCTGCTTTAAAGAGCACACTTTTTAATCCCAGAAATTTTATTAAAGTAAAAAAGTACAAAAGGGGCCCGGGAGATAGCATGGAGGTAAGGCGTTTGCCTTTCATGCAAAAGGTCATCGGTTTGAATCCCGGTGCCCCATATGGTCCCCCGTGCCTGCCAGGAGCGATTTCTGAGCATGGAGCCAGGAGTAACCCCTGGGCACTGCCGGGTGTGACCCAAACCCCCCCCCCCCAAAAATACAAAAGCTCTAAATCGTAATATTTGTTGCATTTCCTTGCATGAGAATGATTGAACTAGGATGAGCACTACATAGAGGCCCCCAGGTGCTACCAGCAGTGGCCCCAAAAGTAAAATCAAAATGAAAACAACGGATTGTATTAGAATGCTTAATTTGATCCTGGTATTTGACTCTCTTTTTTTTATTTGCAAAGAAGAAAACATATGCAGCTTATCTGTCTAATGGGTTATATGGTATATATATTCAACAGAGTAAAACAATGGGTAAAATCTCCTCAAGCAAGATTTTGCCAAAAAAAAAAATAACCATCACTCATGATTCTGCTGCAATGTCGAAACCTTTCTCTCTCTTCCTCTTTTGTCTCTCTCTCCTCTTTCTCTCTCATGGCTTCTGTTTGTTTTCTCTTGGGCCTTCTCCTGACTTCAGAGAAATCCTTTTGGATTTTTGTTATTATGTTTTTGAATCACTCCTGAGAGAGCTCAGGTCTTACGTCTGGTGGTTCTCAGAAAACCATATGCAATGCAGGGATCACACCAGGGTCAGCTATTTGCAAGGCAAATAAATGCATTAACTCCTATAAGATCTCTCTGGTCCCAAAGAAACTCTTGGTTTCCATCTGGTTTTGCATATTTTAAATTCAAAAATTCTGAGAGCAAAGATACCAATGAGTAATCACTTCTTACACATATTGGAGCAATCATAAAGGAAGGAATTATCTTGCCACACAACTTCAAATGGTGACCTTAACACTAAGCTTGCATTGCTTTCTGGCCCAATTATGGTTGTGGTTAGAATATAAAGATCACATGAAAAAATCAGTATATATTTATACAGGGAATTATTTACTCATCAAGAGACTGTGGGTATGTGAAGGAAGAAAAAAGGAAAGAAAAGAAAGAAAGAAGAAATCCCATCAAATAATGGGGA
Organism: Crocidura indochinensis; assembly: GCA_004027635.1. Classification (NCBI taxonomy): domain Eukaryota; kingdom Metazoa; phylum Chordata; class Mammalia; order Eulipotyphla; family Soricidae; genus Crocidura; species Crocidura indochinensis. Next base: position 9,653 of record PVKC010007564.1, read on the forward strand.
GAAGAAATGGACAGACACTTTGATAAAGAAGAAATACAAATGGCCAAAAGACACATGAAAAAAATGCTCCACATCATTAATCATCAGGGAGATGCAAAACAAAACAACTATGAGGCACCACCTCACACCACAGAGAATGGCACACATCACAAAGAATGAGAACAAACAGTGTTGGCAGGGATGTGAAAAGAAAGGAACTCTTATCCACTGCTGGTGGGAATGCCATGTAGTTCAACCTTCATGGAAAGCGATATGGAGATTCCTCTAGAAACTGGGAATCGAGCTCCCAAATGATCCAGCTATACCACTCCTAGGAATATACCGTAGGAACACAAAAAAACAATACAAAAACCCCTTCCTTACACCTATATTCATTGCAGCACTGTTTACCATAGCAAGACTCTGGAAACAACCAAGATGCCCTTCAACAGACAAATGGCTAAAGAAACTGTGGTACATATACACAATAAAATATTATGCAGCTGTCAGGAGAGATGAAGTCATGAAATTTTCCTGCACATGGATGTACATAGAATCTATCATGCTGAGTGAAATAAGTCAGAGAGAGAGAGAGAGAGAGAGAGAGAGAGAGAGAAACGCAGAATGGTATCACTCATCTATGGGTTTTAAGAAAAATGAAAGACATTCCTGTAATAATAATAATATTCAGACACAAAAGAGAAAAAATCTGGAAGTTCCAGCTCACCTCAGGAAGCTCACCACAAAGAGTGATGAATTTAGTTATAGAAATAACTACATTTTGAAGTGTCCTAAAAATGAGAACCTATGAGGGAAATGGAGAGCCTGTCTAGAGTACAAGAGGGGGTTGGGTGGGGAGGAGGGAGATTTGGGACACTGGTGATGGTAACATTGCACTGGTTATGGGTGGTGTCCTTTACATGACTGAAATCCAAACACAATCATGTTTGTAATAAAAGTATTTAAATAAAATATATTATAAGAAAGAAGGAAAGAAAGAGAGAGAAAGAGAAAGAAAGAAGAAAGAAAGAAAGAAAGAAAGAAAGAAAGAAAGAAAGAAAGAAAGAAAGAAAGAAAGAAAGAAAGAAAGAAAGAAAGAAAGAAAGAAAGAAAGAAAGAAAGAAAGAGAAAAGAAAGAGAGAGGGGAAGAAAGAAGAGAGGGGAAGAAAGAGAGGGAAAGAAAGAAAGAAAGAAAGAAAGAAAGAAAGAAAGAAAGAAAGAAAGAAAGAAAGAAAGAAAGAAAGAAAGAAAGAAAGAAAGAAAGAAGAGAAAGAGAGAGGGGAAGAGAGAGGAGAGGAAAAAAGAGGAAGGAAAAAAGAGGAAGGAAATAAGAATGAACTGATTCAGGCCCAACTTCTTGTTTTTATACTTCAATAAACTGAATAAATAACTTATGGTTAGTAGGAGGTAATAGTGACAAAATGAACATTGTAGGATCTACTTCTCTGATATTTTTGAATAATAGTTTGTCCTTTACACTATCCCTACACAGATCACTAGTAAGTGGGCATTAGGAAACAAGACAGGCTTCTACTCGAATTTTAAAGACAATAATATTAATTTAAAAGAAAAACAGGGACCTGAGTGGTGACACAAGTGGTAGGGAATTTGCCCTGCACACGCGAACCTAGGACAAACTGTGGTTCAAATCCTCAGCGTCCCATATGATCCTCCAAGCCAGAAGCAATTTCTGAAAGCATAGCCAGGATTAACCCCTGAGCATCACCAGGTGTGACCCAAACAGCAAAAAAGTAATAATAATAAACAAAAGAAAAACAGTATAATGTGAAGCCTAACACCAAAACATTTCTCCAGCTGATCAGAATAAAAATTGTATCTTCTTCCAAATATATGGTTCTTATATCTTACGCAATCACAACATTTCTGTATTTTTACACAAGAAATCTAAGATAATCCTCTATATTCACAGGTCAGGTGGCATGCTATCACAAAATCAAGCAGATAATAAAATTTCCCAAAGATTTTATTTCAAGACAAAAGAATTTTAAGTGATAAAAATATCTCATAAGTTTCATATTTCTAATGATAATGGAAATCTTGTTAAACACAAAATATACTTGTCTAATTACATCAGGAAATATTGTTCTGTATTTGCTAATGAAATGTGATGCTACTGTATTCACTGAGAGCCCAAGTGAAGATATAACATTCTAATTACAAAGAGGCGATCGGTAAAATGGTTGTATGCCTTGAACTGTAATAAAAATTAATAAAATTATGTAAATACACACAGTTACTGAAAACATGACACTAATTTTAGAACACCCACAGAACATAATAACTTAAGAAACTTCAAGCCATTTTTAACCTCATTCTCCTCAGAGATAGAAAATTAATGAGAAAATGTTTGTATAAAAGGCTAATATTTGTTTTAATATATTTACTTCATTGCTCTAAGTTATGGAAGCCACTCTAGATTTCTTTGGCAGTCAGGGTAAAATCCTAAATAAGTAAATATATGAGCACAAATTTTTACATCTATAAGCATCTTTTCAATCACCCAGCTAAGTAACCACTGATGCATTCACAAATGTCTTGATGGCCTAATGACTTAAAATCCTGCTATAAAGCAGGAGAACACACAAACCCTCTTATTGTATGCCTTCCAAATTATAAGAGAAGGGATGTGCCACACGCACATCACTATGTACACAGAGAACGTGATTTGACCTCCATGATCAAATCTATGGTAAAACCCAGTGCCTTGTAATAGGTTATTATCATAGCTAGTACATAGTGATTCACCACAATGGGCTTTGTTCTGTCCTAATTTTTTACCCTGGAAGCTCTTCATAAAATTCATGTTGACTCAAGAAATGCAGTGCCTTTAAAATTAACCTTAGGACTATATGTTCTATTAAATTTTCTAATGATTTAAACATGAAACTCATTATTAAAATTCATACAGCCTACACCTACATTTTAATTCTTTAGAATTAATATTTTCATTGGCTATAACAGAGATCAGTGAAATGATAAGCTTTCTAACTTTCAACACTTAACAATATCTTAGTCAAGAAGTGAATATGGCTCTAAACCAAATAAGCAATTTAAAAATTCTTCAGATGTTGTGTGTTTGAACCATCTGAATAAATACTGTGTTCTTTGCTAACAGTCTTCAATGATAAATGTGCTCATTTGCCCTACACTTATTCAAGGAGTTATGAAGAGACCAAGATAATGTAAAAGGTCCCTACTTGCTTTCGTATGCAAGGTAGAAATACACTACTTCAAGTCTGAAAATATATCATGGAAAATATATTTTCCATTTGCTTCTGATTACTTTTTGTAATCTATTGGGAGTTAATATAAGTACATCTCTTCTATGATTCTATAGAAATATCCCTTATGCTAGATATAAGAATAATACCAGCTTTAGAGAATTGAAGTTACTCTTATGAAATTGCTATAAATATACCATCAAAATTATATATACACAAAAATGTCAATATTTTTACTTTTCAGTCACTTTCAATATATGATGACAAAAAAACAAGGATTTGCTTAATCTATAAAAATAGGTTTTGGGGATTTTTTTGTATAGCTCTTTCAAGAAAACACTTTTAAATATAAAATATACAGTAACAAAGTGGGAATAATATTTAAAACACCCAAATTAAACATCTCAATGATCAATTTTGCATGGTACTGCACATCTGTTCTTTGTAGTATTTTTCAGTAATGCAGCATAGTGCAGCATTTCAGCAAACCAATTCAAACATGAGAATCACTACAGAGAAAAAGCTCTTGTCACTGTTTGTGATTATCTAATGGTATATGGTTCAATCATAAAGGGCAGCTGACAGACTGGCATAAGAAATGAATTTTCTTCTTCCTCCTAACACATCAGGGTAGGGCCCCCTGCTGTAGTGCAGAAAATCCTTTATGCAAAAAAAAACAGACCATCCTTCAACATATGATTACTATTCAGGAGATTCTGATTAGATTTTTGGTGCTTTTTTTTTTAAATATTGATACAAATTTGCACAAAGAACAAGCTTAGTCTCTGTTTATGCTTTATCTTCTCTAGTTAGTCTCTCCGTAACATTGGGCTACTACCTTTTATTAAATGCCTTCATTGCCCCATCTTTGAAATGGGAATGGTAATAATAAAATATGGTTTCTGTTCTAAAATAAAATGAGACTAAATTAATTCAGTACATGAATATTTGTTTATTAAGGACTTCTACCTATATAATAAAAAAAAAAATACTGCCCTGGCAGTATAGGGAAGACAATGTTTTGTTTTGTTTTTAAATACTTTGAGGGGAATAAAAATGCCTTAAAATAAATCAGGACTTTTTGTGACTGAAGCTCAAACTACAAACAAGTTTGTAGTGATGGTGCTTAAATAAAGATATTATTAAGGGTTGGAGCTATAGCACAGCAGTAAGGCATTTGTCTTGCACGTGGCTGATCCAGGACAGTCCTCGATTCGATCTCCAGCAATCCATATGGCCCTTAAGCCAGGAGTAACCACTGAGCATCACCAGGTGTGGCCCAAAAACAAGAAATAAAAACATTATTAGGAAAAATAAATAAATAAAATGAAGTTAGACTATCCTAAAATAAATAAGTAAATAAAGTAAGTAGGACTAGAAAGATGGTACAGCGAGTAGGGTGCTTGCTTTACATACTGCTGACCTGGGTTAGAATTCTCCAACCTCATATCATCTCCCTAGTCTTGTGACTCACTTGCAGTTGATCCCTGAGTGCAGTCTGGAGTAGGCCCTAAGCACCAACAAATATAGCCAAAAACTCAAAAACAAAAACCAGCAAAACATGTGCTAACAAAAAGTAAATCAAACTTTTCATGTTTTAGTATTTTAGATAGGGTGAAAAAATATAAATGTTTCCAATTCCTTGCCACAATTTCACAACAAAGATCAAACAGCATCCTACTAGCTAAATCAAATAAAAACTAGTATTTAGGGCCAGAGTGCCAGTACAGTACTTGAATGCAGCTGACTCAGATTTTATCCTAGCAACACCGTCCCCGGGATACTTCTCTACTGTCCCTGAGCCCAACCAATAGTGACCCATGAGCACAGAGACAGGAGTAAGCCCTGAGCACTTGTTGGATGTGGTCCAAAATCCAAAGAAAATTAGCATTTTATATTACATTTTTCTTTCTCATTTAATCTTCACAGCTTCTCTATAAAGTAAGCATGGTTATGAATTCAGTTTTAACAAATGAAAAAAATAAGACTAGAGGTGTGTTTCTTTAATTGTCCCTTGGGTGAAATATTCAGGAATAAATGATGCTTTGAACAGTCATGCAAGAATCAAGCCAAGCTTAAAACTATTAGCTACCATTCTATGCAATATTTATCAATTTGGTGAGAACACTAATATTGAGGGCAAGATGGGAGTGAAAATAAAATGAGGGGTTTTGAGCTGGAGAAGAGATAAGAAATAGATTGGAAAGAGGGCCTCAGTCTCTCAACAAAGCCAGTAACACAAGTGAGTGGAGCAGCAGGTAGGGAGGGCTGGTCAGTGTGAGGAGGAGGAGTCAGACCTTAGCTAAATTGGTGTGAGTCAAGGAAGAGTGAGGGAAAGCACTGAACAGGTGGCTTTCCCCTGGGAGAGTCAAGTACCAACTCTGATTATACCAATAACAGAAGTGAGACAGAAGTTCAGAGGTAGGCCAGAGGCATGCTGGTCACCTGGGAAAGGGACCTCTGAAGGGAAGAGGTACTAATGAATGAGATTTATGTGTGTTCATGTTCATAAAACTGTATAAATGCTTGTTGTTATTGCTTGAGGAGTCACACACACCAGAAAGAAACTGTTACATAAGGGAGATATAGGAATAAAATATTCTGTGCAAATTAACTGAGGCTGTTATTCTCTATCTCTATCCCTATCTCTAGTTGAGAATACCATTATCTAGTTTAAGATGGTCAGGGAGAGAATTTGTGCTGTTTTCAGAGGTGGAGAAAGAAAGGTGCTGCTAGAAATTTTAAGAGACACAAATTGGGGTCGGAGCGATAGCGCAGTCAAAGGGCGTTTGCCTTGCACGCTGCTTACCCAAGACAGTCCTGGGATCTATTCCTGGCGTCCCATATGCAAGCCAGGAGCAATTTCTGAGTGCATAGGTGGGAGTAACCCCTGAGCGTAACAGGGTTGTGACCCCAAAACAACAACAACAACAACAAAAACACAAATTGGTCTCATGTTCTGGGGAAGGAGTGGGGTATTCAGCAAAAATATTTAAGGGTGGGGCCGGCGAGGTGGCACTAGAGGTAAGGTGTCTGTCTTGCAAGCGCTAGCCAAGGAAGGACCGTGGTTTGATCCCCTGGTGTCCCATGTGGTCCCCCCAAGCCAGGGGCAATTTCTGAGCGCTTAGCCAGGAGTAGCCCCAGAGCATCAAACGGGTGGTGGCCCAAAAAATCAACAATACCAAAAACAAAACAAAAAAAATATTTAAGGGTATATTGGAGAGGGAGCTATAGAGGAGGAGAGTGAAGAAGTATCCAGAGATGATAGACCAAAGCTTTGAATGAGAAAGGTACTCACCTGGTAAATTTGAAGATATTTGAGTTGACTAAAATATCAAGTTGTATGCCCGGATTTCATGTATTGGCTTGAGGACTGTAGGACTATTCTGAAACATCATTTTGTTTTATTTAGTGTTTGCTTTGTTTTGTTTTGTGTTCTAAGGTTTTTCTTTAATCTAAAAATAATAGTGTGCAATAAAAGGAGTGTGTGATCTTGGACTCCTTTTGGGAAAAAAGAATAAAAATAATTATACGACTGAGCATTTTAAAATAAAGCCAGAAGGGATCTATTCATGTAAGGGGCTTTGAAAAGTAGGCACTTGGTTGAAAAGAAAGAAAAAAGCAGGCAGTGGCATTGCTTTGGCTTGATGCAGCTTGTTACCGGGTGGGGGCAAGGAAGGTGTGGCTATCTAAAAACTGGCTAAGTGATTGAAAGGCTTTACTTACTACCTTTGGAATAGAAATAAATGAGAAGCGGCCATAATATAGAACCTTGAAGACTGTAGCTCTGAGTTGGAACCAAAGAAGTTTCTAATTTCCTCAAAGGATCAGCTAATTGTGGAAAGAACCCTAGTATAAAAAATGTATAAGAAATTATCTACTAAAAATTCCAGGAGGTTACTAAAAACCATGTTTTCTACCATCTTAATAATATTGGTGGGAGGTGGAGGAAGCAAGCCAAGATTCATCGATCTGCTTGGGACCGCTCTTACTAGTGCTTAGGGAATCAGCTTTAGGTATCAGTGCCAGAAATTGATCCATGTGCAAAGCAAGAAACTTAAATTGTGTACTATTCCTCTGACTCCTTACTTTCCTGATAAATACTTGTTTTTGTCATTTTACTTCTCTAAATTAATTAAATATATAAAAATATCTTTAAATAGGGGATTGCATATAATACTAATCATTAATAATTTGTAATCTATTTAGCAGCACTGTACCGTCTCATAAATAAAGGTTGATTGATTAGTACTTATTTTAATAAGTATTAATAAATTTTAATAAGTATTTAATAGTTATTGTTTGTTATTTTACTTCCGAGAAATGAGGGAAATATTATGGGTAAATTCTGGAACAAGTCTGTGAATCACTAATGTCATACATTAGATAATTCTGATTCTATTCTCAGAGCAAAGTCATAACCAAAGAAAACTGAGTGATTCCAAAATAACCTTAAATAAATTGAACTAATCCACTGTTGAAAACTTTGGGGGAGGGTCATTTTCCCCTTTGATTTGGTTTGATTTGGTCTTGGGACTATGCCCAAGTTGCTCAAGGTTTACTCTCAGCTCTGCAGGGAATTAAATCTGGACTGACCACCTATAAAGCAAGGGCTGAACCATCGCTCTAGACTTAACTGTTGAAAACTGTTAAAATTCTGATTCATTACAAGTAACCACTAAAAATAGAATAATATCTCTTAAGAAGGGCCCATTATTGAGTTAGTCAAATGACTCGTATGTTGTTTGAGTTGACTTTTTTGTAATACTTAGGAAGAAAATGATTTAAAATTTCCTAATGTCTTCTAAAAAAAAGCTATTGCAAAAGATTGGGGAAACCAATGTTAAGTAAATTAAATCCCAAATTAAAGAGATTATAATATAAAGGTAACTAGGGACAAATTTATATTGACAGGACGTTAAGCATATATAAGTTCTTTTCCTTTTCAGCAGAAGCATATATGTTATTTTCCTTTTCAGCAAAAGAACCTTAAATTATAAATAAAAATATATGCATAAATGCTATTAACTGTTGCTTGTAGAAAAATAAGAGGTACTGAAGGTAAATATTATTAGCTTCACATGCATCCACATCCTGAAAGGAACAAGAAAATACAATGTTTCTTCATCTTCTGAGTCATATAACATAGGACCAAAGTACTTTCACTAGAATAAATTAAAGGGGACTGTCCCATAACTAGAAACAAAATTAAAGAGAGGTTAGTTGGTGTTAAAATTAATGTCAAAGTTATCCCTACAAGCAGCCAAGACCCAAGAATAAAGTGATCAGGCAGGTTTGGGAATAAATCATGGGAATTTGACATATTAAAGCAAATTTAATGAGCAGTGTTTAATAGAAAATAAAGTAACACACCTTGTTGTTAAATATTCACATACACTAACCATAACATTTCTGCTTCTGCGTTTGCACATATCCACGAGGAGACATGTCCCCAAATGTTCACAACGGTGCTGATCAGAAACAGAAAATAATAGCAACACCAAACCCTACATTATAAAAGTAGAAAGAATTATAGTTTGTTCACAGTGTTTAAATACATAATATGGAGCAACCTTAGAAATCACAATTTTAGGAGCTGGAGCCACAGTGGCGCAAGTGGTAAGGCATCTGCCTTGCCCCACTAGGAAGGAAGGAAGGAAGGAAGGAAGGAAGGAAGGAAGGAAGGAAGGAAGGAAGGAAGGAAGGAAGGAAGGAAGGAAGGAAGGAAGGAAGGAAGGAAGGAAGGAAGAAATCACAATATTAAAGGGAAACTCAAAGAAGACTATGCAATGTAATATTTTAATAAAGTTCAGAAGAAACACAAAGTGATATACTTGCAAATGGTGAAGTATTTTGGGGTGTTTTTGAGCACCCAGTAGAACTAAGAATTTACTCATAGCTCTGTGTTCAAGGTTCATTTCTGGCAGTACCTGAAAAATATATGTGGTGCCCAGCCTTGAACCCAGGTTACCTACAGTCAAGTTTCCTACTCGCTCTATTCTTATTTCTGACCTGAAACTACTTTTTTAAGGAAGAAAAACTTGAGACAAATTTAAATGAGCCGATGACCTTCAGAAAAGTGAATGGCAGACAATGCATAGGTAAGATGATATTTGCAATATCCTGCACTGAAGTATAATTGTGGATTTATAACTTGTATTATTGTGTTCATTATTTTTACTTAAATATATAGTTTGCATTTATCAATTACTACACATATCCCTTTTGTCCCTTGATATATTTATTTTTCAGTTAAACAACTCTAGGTATAATTTTATACAAACATTCATGTGTTTAACGAATGCAATTTGTTGAGTTTGAATATAAATATCCAAAAATTTTCACTACTATTAATGTAATAGGCATATCTATCACTTCTAACAAATATCCTTGTTTTACTATAAGAATACAATACGTTTTACTGTGTGTTGACTAAAGTTTACTTTGTGTTGCGATACCAAGATCTAGTAAAGGCTCTCATTTTGCATGTGGACAAACCAGTCTAATCTCTGATACTTCATGTACTTCCCTGAGCATCACCAGGAATGAGCCCTGAGCACGGAACTGGGATTAATCACCGATCATGCAAAAAAGTATAGTAACAAGTGAATATATAAATAGAATAAATAAATAAATAAAAATGCTATGTTGTCTATTGTCTAGTAATCTGAAGATCACTAGAACAAATTCATCTTCCATAACTAAAATATATCAATAAAGGAACAACTCTTTCTGCCTCTGATCCTGATAGCCACAATTCTGTGTTTGTTTTAAAAAAATTGACATTAACCTCAAATAAATATAAACAAGCAAATTTAATCATCTATGATTTCATATAGCATAATGATCTTCTGTTTATGCATGCTACCAGATTTCTTCTTTCTTTCGTTTTTCTCTTTAGTATTTATTTTTAAGGCTGAAATGTTCCACAATATTGTATGCTTTATGTCAGGTTTTCTTTATCCATTCATCTATTGATAAATATTTGGATTATATCTATAACTTGAGTGTTATAATAGATGCTGTAAAAGACATTGGCTCTATATATTTTTGTGATATGCTAAGATCAAATTTGAAGCAAGTAGAACCAAAAATGCTATAAATAATTCAGAGGATAGTTTTAATTTTAGTGTGTTTCTTTCTTTTTCCTTCCCCATACTTTATTCCATGACACCTGCTCTATTTTACATTCCTATCACTATTAAAGGGTTCAATCTCTCCAAATCATTGCCAATAGCTTTTCTTTTTAATAATAGCATTTAATTTGTTGGCAGAAATATGACATTGTGGTTTTAATTTTAGATTTTCTGGTGATTAATATGTTGAGCATCTTCTTTACCTGTTGGTCAATTGTTGTTACTATTTTAATTAATAATACTGAAGTTAAAGGCCATGTTAATTTTGTCTCATAGCTTCTTTTATTGAAACCATTGTGATTTACAAAGTTCTTCACATTTTGATTTCATACATACAATAGGTCAGGGCCAAAACCTCCACCAGAGTCAACCTCCCTCCACCAATGTGCCCAGAGTGCATTCCATACACCAACATACCCTGCCTCCACCAAGCCTGCCTACATAACAGGCCCATTTTAAGTTTTGATTGTTAAAGTCTGGGAATCCTGATTTCATTGTTGTTGACTTTGTCCCTTTTAACACAGCCAGTACACCTGAGACCAGTTGGCCTCTGGCACCCATTCTTTTATATTTGTGTTTCTCCTCTTAAACTCAATGTCGTTCCTTTTACTCACTATACTATGGGGCCAAAGAAGTTATAAACATCTTCCAATTAAATCATTGTATTTCTTCATGCAGTTATTCTAAATTACACATATAAATTTTACATTTTCACCAAAAAAAGTCCTTGGGGTTTGACAGTGAACATGTCCAGAGCCTGTCATTCCCATGACAGTATGCTTCAAGGGAGGAGAAACCCTGTAACTCTTAGGCCAAGGGAATTCCCTTTCTAATTTCTTCAATACTTACTGTGCCTTTGCAAAAAAACAAATAAATAATAACCTTGCCACACCAGCCCCCTTTCCTTTTATTTTGTTGTTGTTGGTTTTTGTTGTTGCTTGTTTTGGTTTGTTTTTTTTCTTTCTTTCTTTTTTTAAATTTATATTTAAATTCTTTTTCCCCCCAATGGAACCATAGAACTTGAATCATCTTGCTCTGCCTCATAAATTGACTGGGGGGAAGTGTATGGTACCAGGGGAAAGCAGTCTCACAAACATTGAATGAAAATAAAAAAAAAATAAGATCAGAAATTTAAAAAAATGAGGGGCCGGAGTGGTAGAGCAAGCATTAAGGCATCTGCCTTGCACCTGCTAGCCTAGGACAGACCACAGTTTGATCCCCCAGCTTCCCATATGGTCCCCCAAGCTAGGAACGATTTCTGAGAGCATAGCCAAGAGTAATCCCTGAGAGTCACTGGGTGTGACCAAAAAAAAAAAAAGAATAAAGAAAGAAATTTAAAAAATGATACCAACCCAAAGCCAACGATGATAGAATCAGTGGTAGGGCATTTGTCTTGCATGTGGCTGACCCAGGACAAAGGAAGGTTTGCTCCCCAGCATTCATATGCCACCCCCCTAGCTGGGGAGGGGAGGGAGGGAGCGATTTCTGTGCTGAGCCAGGAGTAACCACTGAGTGCTGTCAGGTGTGGCAGAGAGAGAGAGAGAGAGAGAGAGAGAGAGAGAGAGAGAGATCCAATCTACAACAAGCTATACACAAAAGGGACATGTTACATTTGCAGTCCAGGGAGCAAAGGGAAGAGGTATGGGATGCATGCTGGAAACAGGAGTGGAGGGAGGTCAACACTGGTGGTGGGAATGGTCCTAATTTATTGTCACTATGTACCTTAAATATAACTGTGAAAGACTTCTAACTCATATTGATCACAATAAAATTATAAAGAAATATGATATTCTGTATTTATCTTCTTCTGGCTTACTTCATTTAACGTATCTTCCAGTTCTATTCTTGTTGAAGCAAATTTCATAATAGCATCATTCCTTGCAACTATGTAGTATTCCACTATATGTATGTGTATGTACCACATTGTCATGATTCACTCAGCTGTTGTTGGACATCTATGTTGATTTTAATTTTTAACTATTGTACTGAGTTCTGCAATGAATAGCAGTGTGTATATATACTTTGGGAGATATTGGTAGGGGAAATGTGCACTGCTGAAGCTATATATGCTAGACATTGTATGACTGAAAATCAATCATGAACAATTTTCTATTTCACAGTGATTTAATTTTAAATTGCTATACAAAAGTATAAAAACTTAATTTTTCTATAAACACCTCACAAGTAAATAAGATATAACTAATTTAGTCCTATAATAAAATCTTCCTCCTAATTGAAAGGTTTCTTTTCAATAATTTTTTATTTTTCCAAAAAAGAGTAAATAAATAAAAATCAGCTAATATATATTTATTTCTGCTTCTGTGTCTGATGCTATCACAGTCTATACATTTTTCCTTTTTTTTTAGTCTAGGTCATTTTAATGTAGTATTATTACAATGGAAGATTATAAGTGAGAAAAATAATGTGGCTCCTGCTCTCAAGACCTCAAAAAATGATATAACAACCACATTAAACATGGAGATGCAATTTCAGCAAATAGCAAGGAAAGCCATTAGAGCTCTTGCCACTTCAAACATACCACTTTATACAGACTGGAATCCAAATGCATATCAAATTCAAACCAAAATATTAACTAGAGGCAAGAAAATATTGAAGAGGGTCCCTCTTCCATTTAAACAAAGTTAAAGGTAAGAAATATACCCTGAAAACAAGATAATCAACTCCTATTTTGGTGAACATTTACTTCAACTTTACTGGCCTATCATCATAATTTACAAGTATCCTACATGAGATGATTGTATTATGTTGAGAAGGAAGTCAGTAGATTGTGTATGTACACACATCATGTGCTTATATGCCCACCAGTCAAGTGTATTAACTTTTTGATTCCCTGATTTCTTGACCAAATAATTCTCTGTATGAATAGTGCAACATTTTACCATAGTTCACCTCACAGAAAATACCATTTACACAAATTATACTATCAGTTAGCACCTGAGTCCTTTGGCTAAAGCCTATGAATGATCTCAAGAACTCAAGTGACTATGAATAATCTCTTCTTACAAAGTTTAGAATATTTTAATTTTATGGAGGTTATTTTATTTTTCTGTGATGCAAAACTAAAGATTCCACTATAACACAGAGATTAAAAGGTCATAAAAAGTAATGCGGGATAGGCAAGAAGTGATGTTCAAACTGGAAGCTCAGTTATAAGCTTCCTTTTACAGTGGTCCTCAAACTACGGCCTGCGGGCCATTTCGTTTCTTCACTTCAAAATAAGATATATGCAGTGTGCATAGGAATTTGTTCGTAGTTTTTATTTTTATTATAGTCTGGCCTCCAACGATCTGAGGGACAGTGAACTGGTCCCCTGTTTAAAAAGTTTGAGGACCCCTGTGAGTTTATAACATGACACTATATTGTTGCCGAGAAAAACAAAATAATACTGCAGAAATGTGAGGCAAATATGATAACTTCTGTGACTTCAAGCACCTCCCTTAGGATGAACCTGCAATCTCTATAGACTTTGATATGGGGAGAGATACAATTATTTGAAATAATACAAAGTTCACACTTTTGAAATTTTAAAGAATTTTTTTTTTTTGGTTTTTGGGTCACACCCGGCAGTGCTCAGGGGTTACTCCTGGCTCCATGCTCAGAAATTGCTCCTGGCAGGCACGGGGGACCATATGGGGCACCAAGATTTGAACCGATGACCTTTTGCATGAAAGGCAAACGCCTTACCTCCATGCTATCTCCCGGGCCCCTAAAGAATTTTTTTTTAATTTAAAAAAATTTTAAGTCCAAAACAGTGAGTTCGTTTCTTCCCCTTCAAGGGAAAAGCTGATCTTCAGTTCAAACTCAAAATTAGGCTTCTAATTCAAATACCAGCCCAACCTGTTGCCTCCTGCATTGAAATTCTTTCCATCAATTAAAGCTGATAGGGTCAGTTTGACTCCTGGTCTAGGGTCTAAAATTAACCCAATCCAATCACTCTGGCATTTATTTTAGCAGATAGAGAAGTTCTACAATCTAGCCTGTATTTAGCATCAATGCCAAAATGGGTATTGTTAATGGAGGCTGTCCAAGCAAGATTTATGGATGTTTCAACCTTCTCTGTAACCTTCTGGTTTATAGAACCCACCCCAAATTTAGTGCCATCATTCACATGAATATGCAGCTGAAAGTCTTCAGCCATGTAACCCAGGGCAAAACTATTCTGACACAGTTTGGATTTTGCTGTATCAAAACTCATCTGATAACCAGCAAGCCAACCTTCGAAGGCCAACACAGCCCAGCCATAAATAGTTGGTACAGAAAAATCTATGTCAATGCTACTGCCAAGACTGATGCAATCCCAGCTATAGGATGCCTTCAATTTTCCAGTCTTCTTTCCTGTGTTTGGTACAAATATGTTATCAAGCATCAGTTTCAACCAATCAGCCAACTTATTCTCCCAAGAGATTTCTGTTTCAAGTTTATTGTCTGTGTTCCATTTTTGGACAAAGGTAAGTCCATAGTTACTTACATTGTATTTGGTCTCTTAGTTGCCAAGTTTTCTCTGTAACAGTGTAGGCATGACCAGAAGTAGAAAATTCCACTCCACTACAAGACTTGGTTTTCAGATCTATTTTGACCATGCCAAGGCCATGTCTTCCTTTGTTGAAGACATCCTTGACAGTCTTCAGTATGTTGGTGTGCTACACATATCTTCAATCTCAGGGCCTGTCTCCACACAACCAGGGCAATATTAAAGGTCTTCAAACTCAAAATTTTCTATTTTAACATAGATTTCCACCCACCCAATTAACTGAACACATGAAATATCTTCTCAGATCTAGCAGTCTAATAATGTATTATTTGAATTTTTGCATAAAAATCAGACTTAATGGTCCAGAGCTATAGTGCAGCAGGTAGAATTAAACATAACCAGCCCAGGTTCAAACCCTGGCACCATGTATGATATTCCTAGCTACTAGGAGTAATCACTGAGTGTAGAGTCAGGACTAAGCAGCTTCCAAACAGAGAGCCCTTTAGAGAAAAGCTGAATAATTTAAAGAAAAGCTATAAATAGCAGTTTTAATTACAATTAAGAATCATATTACTGAATGATAAAGATAGTTAAGTAGACTAAAAAATATCCCCAAACATTGCCAGATGTGATTCCCCATTTTAAAAAATTACATTTTATTTTTAATTATCATTGTAATATTGTAGTTTCAGATTTCAATAAAGTAATGAATATTTTCTAAACCTTTCTTAAAGCCTATTTATTTCTTTGAGGGGAAGGGACAACACATGACAATATTCAGGTATTAATTCTGGACACTTCACTCAAGAATTACCTCTGTAGTTGTTCAAGGGACCATATAGGATGCTCAGGATCAAATCAGCCTCATGCAAGGAAAATATACTGTCTCCTATCCCCTGGACTTCTGTTTTGACACACAATTTATTTCTTCTTTTTTCTTTTCTTTTCTTTTATTACAACCACTGTGAGTTGCAAAGTTCTTCACAGTTGAGGTTCAGACATAAAATGAATCAGGACCAAGCCCAGCACCAGTGTCTATTTCCGTCCATCTACCATGTTCCCAGAGTATATCCCATACCACCACTGATTGTTCCCCGCTTCAGCTTGCCAAAATAACAGGCCCATTTGCAGTTTAGATTGCTAAATTTTGGGTCTTTTAATTCCATTGCTGTTGACTTTTGATTGGATATTTATTTGGGTCCTTTTTTAAAAAAAATCTCCACCAATGCATCTGAAACTGCATTGCCCCTGAACTCCATTCTTTCATATTTCTGTTTCTACTACTCCACAGTATCTTTCTTTCTCCTTAGAATATTCTGGGACCAAAATAGTTGAGAAAACTCTATTTAGACTATTTCATTTCTTCATGGAATTATTTTAATTAACACATATAAGTGATATCATTATGTACTTATCCTTTTTCTCTTAGCTTGCTACTTTATTTAACATATCTTCCAATTCCATTCATGTTGCAGCAAATGGCATGATTTTATCATTTATTTTATTTTATTTTATTTATTTACTTATTTATTTTATTGTGGCCAAAGTGAATTACAAATCTTACACAGTGATATTTAAGGTACACAGTGACAATAAATGAGGGCCTTTCCACCACCAGTATTGTCCTCCCTTCATCATGTTCCCAAGCATATATCCCTTATCTCCCTCTTTTATCCCCCAGAATGCTAGTGTAAATAAAAGCATATATGTTAACACTGATATAAACCACTTTTTTGCAATTCCAGATATTTTTACTAGTGGTTTCTTAAAGGTTTAGAGTCAAAAGAGCACTGTAAAAACAATGTTAGAGTGGTAATTATCGTTTGCATGGGCCCACCAAAGTACGGGGGTCATGGAAAGGAAAAACTTTGGCGTAAGTACCAGAAGACCCTACCCCTGAAGTTTCCTGACATAAGACCATTTCTAGGCTCCAGGCAAACTAGTTTGTCCAATCCAGGTCATTGTCTGTAGTGCTCATACAGTTATATTTTTCACAGTCTCTGTTGTTGGTATCATGTTTCTGTATTGAAGATCCTGGAATCTGTATATCCTATATTGAAGTCAGGATGGTGGAGATCGGCATTTAATTTCAACTCATAATTAAAGGGCAATGCAGAAAGCCTTTCCAGTACGCAGGTCATTGTAGTTGTTTACATCTTCTCAGTGTTAAGGGAAGACTCTTTTGAGTAAATCGATGTCAGAGCAGCAGTGAGGTCTTCCCTGGTAGAGGATTGCTTCCAGGTGAGATTTCATCATTTTTTTACAACTATGTAATATTTAATTGTATACATGTATCACATCTTCAAGATCCACTAATCTCCGTCTAGTAGTTGATTCTAAGACTTAGATATTGTACTGAGTGCTGCAATAAATACAGTGTGCATATATCCTTATAGTTGACTGTTTTTGTCCTAAGGATAGATACATGAAAGAGAGATCGCTGGCTCATATGGCAGTTCAATTTTTAATATACTGACAACCCTGTTTTCCATAGGGATTAGACCAGGCAGCATTTCCACCAACAGTAGATAAGAGTTCATTTTTCATCACATACCCACTAACAGAGATTGTTCCGAGTATATTTAAAACATGCCATTCTCACTGGTGTAAGGTGATAACTCATAGTTGTCTCTATATGGATTTCCCTAATGATAAGTACACATTAGCATTTTTCTTATACCTGTTGGCACTATGTTAATCCTCCTCAGAGAAGTATTTATTAATTTCTATCCCCATATTTGATGGTGTTTTAGGTTTTGTGGGGTTAACATTTGTAAATACTTTGTATATCCTATATATCAAATATTTATCTGATGTGTTGAGTGAAAAAAATTTATCTCTGAGGGCCAGAGAGATGGTGTGGAGCAATAAGGTGTCTGCTTTGCCAGCACTAGCCTCAGACAGACTGCAGTGCGATTGCCCCAGCATCCCATATGGTCCCCCAAGCCAGGAGCAATTAATTTCTGAGCGCATAGTTGGGAGTAACCCCTGAGTGTCACTGGGTGTGGCCCCCAAAAAAAGAAACAAAAACCAAAAAATTTATCTCTGAATGTTTGATAAACCCATCTGGTACAATTATTCTTTGAGAGATTCTTAATTACTATTTTGATTTCCTTACTTGTAATTGGACTGTTTAGTCTTTCAACTTCATCTTCATTCAGTTTTGGGAAATTATGTTTCCAGAAATCTGTTTATTTCTTTTACTTTCTCTAAATTAACAAGGTACAGTTGTTAATAATGTTCATAATATTTCTTTTTTCTTTCTTTCTTTCTTTCTTTCTTTCTTTCTTTCTTTCTTTCTTTCTTCTTTCTTTCTTTCTTCCTTCCTTCCTTCCTTCCTTCCTTCCTTCCTTCCTTCCTTCCTTCCTTCCTTTCTTTTTTGTTTTTTTGGGTCACATACAGCAGCACTCAGGGGTTACTCCTGGCTCTATACTCAGAAATCGCTCCTGGCAGGCTTTGGGGGACCATATGGGAAGCTGTGCAATAGACGTCTTGCGTCTTAGCAATTCTCGTGGGTCATAGCACTACACGAGAGGAAAGCGGGAGCACGAGCGGCTGAATATGAAATATGACATAAATGAAACCACACAGAGAATATGGGGTCAACACGTTTCTGGCAGGAGTGCGACAAGTTTAATTTTTTGAGCAGGGAAATTTATAGGGATAAAATTAGCCACAGGTGAAGAATAATTGTAATCACAAAGCCTGGTATAACAATACGTAAGCTATGAGTGTGACTAAAAATTCGAAGTTACAAGAGAGAAGGTCACACAACTCAAGGTAGCTCCCTGAAAGCCACTTTAAATTCAAAATCAGGATTAGGAGGAAATAGGAAGTATCTAGAAACTTGATCTTTCTAGGCTGTACTCTATATTTTCAGAGGTCAAGTAAGGGGCAGTACCAAAATCCCCAAGAATGAGCTTCCCTATTTCTAAAGGAGAGTCAAAAATCAAAATCTGCATTCGGGTTACGCCGTTGATTACCAGAAACTGCAGTTGCTAAGAGTATATTTTGGGGGCCCAGAAGATAGCATGGAGGTAAGGCGTTTGCCTTTCATGCAAAAGGTCATCGGTTCAAATCCCAGTGCCTCATATGGTCCCCTGTGCCTGCCAGGAGCAATTTCTGAGCATGGAGCCAGGAGTAACCCCTGAGCACTGCCTGGTGTGACCCAAAAAACCAAAAGAAAAAAAAAGAGTATATTTGAAAAGGAGAGAAAAATTGTCTTTGCTTTTAGGGCTGACTATATCCAGAAAAAAGGGTTTGCAAATAAATTTTGGTGCTGGAATTTCTGGGCCAAATTATTTGATAGAGGTCAATATTTTGCCTGATATAAACAAAGGAGAGATAGTCAGATACTGGTTGAAAATGTAATGCCAGGCGTCTCTTTGGAAATTCCTCAACCACCCACGCAGGGGAAAAAGGCATCCTCAACGGGCCTTTTGAGGAACCCCATGGGGGTTAAATTAGTTCTACCCACCAGGAAAATCTGAGGATACATCTGGTGGGCTGAGCCCCCCTAAAAGCTTAGGCATGCCCTGGCAAAGCCGGGATTTGAACCACCATTCTTCTGCATCTAAGACAAAAGCCATACCGCTGTGCTATCTTTCTGGCCCCAGTTGTTCATAATAAACTCTCATAATGTCTTGGATTTCTAGGGGTTCTGTTGTAATTTTACTCCTTTCATTTCTAATAAAATTTATTTGAGCATTCTTATTATTTATTTTAATAGGAAAGAAGAAAGAAAGAAAGAAAGAAAGAAAGAAAGAAAGAAAGAAAGAAAGAAAGAAAGAAAGAAAGAAAGAAAGAAAGAAAGAA
>PVKC010007565.1:0-29347 GCA_004027635.1 Crocidura indochinensis
CACTCAGGAGGTAGTCCTGGCTTTGTGCTCAGAAATGGCTCCTAGCTAGGGGACCATATGGGATGCTGGGAATCAAACCTGTGTCCTTCCTAGGTCAGCTACATGCAAGGCAAACACCTTACTGCTGTGCTACTTCTCAGGCCCTGGTCATGGATTTTAATCTGACCTGATACTTGTACAGATATTGGGGGTTTCATATGCATGTGTGTGTGTGTGTGTGTGTGTGTGTGTGTGTGTGTGTGTGTGTGTGTGTGTGCGCGCGCGCGCGCGCGATCGTGCATTGGGTCTGAGATCAGTAGCTGGACTGCAGGAATAGGGGACAGACTAGCCATTTCAATTCCTTCATTCCTGAGTTATTGCGGCATTCAGGGAAAGTGTAACTGGCTTCCCAGGGCCCAGGAGGCCCCAGGAGCTATTCTGGTGCTGGCACCAGCTCCACCCCCCACCCCCTGCTAAAGCACTGTCCCCTTGGGGTAGGGCCACCAAAGGGTCTCATAGTTTAGAGGCCAGCATGCATTTTCTTTTGCTTCTCAGACAGCCAGTCCTCCAGCCTCCTAAGATATGATGGTCCAAGAACTGCGACTGCTAATTGTGTCCCCTGCCTGAAGACAGACTGCAATATTTTGGATCTCTGGGCCCCTGGCTTCAACCTGAGTGGCACTATTGACTTCTCGGAGTTCACAGATGCCCACACTAATCCTGGCCTCTGGTCCCGTGAGATTCAGCCTCCCTCGTCTCTGCCACCCAGCCTTGACCTTATTGCTGGCAGCTAGGCAGCCCTGCGGCTCTGTTCTCTGCAGCTGTCAGTGGCTTTACTTTTGTTCATTTCCTATGCATTTATTGAACAAATATTTCAGAAAAATAGAAAAGAAAAATGAAAGAAGGTAGCTGCCACCAAATACTAAAGGGTCCTATTCCATCAGGTGCCACATATGTGTTTCCAGACTGAGAAACTACACAAAGCATTAAACAGCAATTATGGTAATTAGTGGAAGGGACCCGTGATCAATCATTCCTGCTTCTCTGATCTCCGTGCCTATGGCATTAACATGGTGCTTCTCAAGCTTTTCCCCGCCATGACCCTCTTCTAACTTTTTCTTCCTGTGTACCCCAGTTTCGTTCTACTGACTGGTTCCCTGGTCTCGTGCTGTGGTCCCCCCATTTCACCTTTGCCTCCCCTTTAGAATATCCTGGGGACCTTAAGAGGCTATTTGACCTTAAGTTAAGAAATGTTGCATTATTACACATGGTCAGGGGTACAGATGTGGGAAACAGTAAGAGTTGACTCCCCTGAACTTCCTTTTTTCTTTGGGGAGCAAGTAAATCCATCTAGGTTACATCACCTTCCTTGCAGGCACCTTCTTCACAGTGGCCCACTATTGGGACAATAGTGATTGACAATAATTTGTCAACCAGATCACTGTGTTAATGCATTGATGCCCTGGTATCAACATATTAAATAAGCCAGTATGTGATCTATGTTACTGTGATCAGGCATCTAGACCTAGATGGAACAGAGAGTTTTCGTTTGGATGCCCTGCCAGCACTCTCCTGCTCCTGGCCTAGAGATGCTTTAGGTCCTAGGTAAGACTCCCTACCTGCTGATCCATCATCTTTGCATCAGCTATGATCACTGTTGTGGTTGCTGTGTAGGACTCTGGATGGCTGCGGCCACAGCCCATAGTCTGATGTTTGTAGTGGCTGCATTAGTGAACATTAAAGGTGTGTGAGGCACAACCTCATCCTAGAGCCCTCTCGGGTGCAGCTCAGGCTGACATGTGGTTTTAGCCAGCAGTCACAGATGCCAGCTACAGCCACATTGAGCCTTCACACTTCCCACCTATTCAAGGGAATTTTCTTCTGGCTTCTAGGATGGGGCTGTGGGGAGGTGGAAAGGAATAGGTGTCTCTCCTAACCTTGGCCTCTCCTTTGTTCCCAGTATATGACAGCAGAGATTCTGTCTCTGTCTCTAGTGAAGGCATAATAGCCCTGGGTTCTATCACTGATGAGTCACCAGAGCTTGGAGCAGAACTTGGGGAGCCTCTACTGTGGAATGGGGACTTCCACCCCTCTCTTAGGACCAATCAGATGATGAAATGCAATATTGCTTAGCCTTGGGTTGACTTTAATTAATTAGTTCATTAATTAATTCTGGTGATTCAATCAATTGGCACACCTGCTGTGTGTCAGACATGAACTGCCTTAGGTTCTGGGTCAAAGCTGTAAGATCTCTTCTTTTTGGTTTTGTGTGACTGGGCTATGCATGTCAAATAAGTAAATAAGTAAATAATTTTAGCTACTAATTTGTGCTGTAAAAATAATATAAAATAGGAGCTGAAGGTGTCGGAGTGGTAGCACAGTGGTAGGGCATTTGCCTTGCAAGTGGCTTACCCAAGACTGATACAGGTTCGATCTCCCCACATTCCATATGGTCCCCCAAACCAGAAGCGATTTCTGAGCTCAAAGCCAGGAGTAACCCCTGAGTGCCATTGGGTGCGCCCCCCCAAAAAGAGCTAAAAACCTAGATATGAATGGGGATCAAGCTTTGTTGTAGTCTGAAGAACTTTGGGGGGAGGTAGAAGAAAAAGCTCATGCAAGGGTCGTGCACAGTAATGAGTCCAGTTGGATGCTGTTGTCACAGCATCCTGAAATGCAATATTGGTTCTGGTCCCAATGGAATTTTGTAGCTCAAATCAGTGAGGACTTCTCGGTGACCTGGGCATCTCCATCCCAGGATATTTCACTTGCTAGTAGTAGGCTGCTAGATGACCAGTTTGGTTCAAGTTCTCAGAAACTTGGACACAGTTGCCAAGACTTATTCCCCCCATCCCCATTTGCCCCAAACTGTGTTTTTGTAGGGCACCTCATAAAGTGATTTCACCAGCTAAGCAAATACTTGGCTCAGCAAATACTTGACAGTATCTATACAGAGTGTTTCTCTCTTGTCAATTCATTTTCTGTGCACACAGGCCTGCTTGAGGCACATGACCTGCATGTGCTTGAGGACCTGGCAATATCCCTTCTGCCCTAGGTTAAAACCTGGGCTCAGCCCAAGTGATTCTGGAACCACTCCTAATTCAGGCATGGGGTTTTCATTAAGCAGTCCTGATTTTCTTAAATGTAGGAACTAGGAGCCGGTGAGGTGGTGCTAGAGGTAAGATGTCTGCCTTGCAAGCGCTAGCCAAGGAAGGACCGCGGTTCTATCTCCCGGCATCCCATATGGTCCCCCCAAGCCAGGGGCAATTTCTGAGCGCTTAGCCAGGTCAGGGGTAACCCCTGAGCATCAAACAGGTGTGCAGCTCCCCCCCCAAAAAAAACCAAAAACAAAACCAAAACAAACAAAAAAATGTAGGAACTAGAAGTCCAAGCAGGGATGAGGGGAGGGACATCACTTCGGTTCTGGGATTATGCTTCCTCCAAAGTGCCTAGATAGCTCTGAAGGTGGGGAGGTATGCCTGCATCTGCCTGAAGCTTGCACTGGAGGCACTGTACCCCCTGTGCAATCCTGTCCAGACTCAGGCCGGTAGGATGTGAGAGACCTTACCAGCTCATGTTGTCAATGAGAAAAGTGAACTTGAGAATCTGAGTTGAATAAGGTAGAGGGAGGGTTGGAAAGGGGTTCCCCTCACAGGCTTCCCTTCTTGCCTTCTTGATACCGCCAGTCCTTTCTT
Organism: Crocidura indochinensis; assembly: GCA_004027635.1. Lineage (NCBI taxonomy): Eukaryota > Metazoa > Chordata > Mammalia > Eulipotyphla > Soricidae > Crocidura > Crocidura indochinensis. The sequence goes on from PVKC010007565.1 coordinate 3,672, forward strand.
TTTTAGGCTGTTGTTTTTGATTTGGAACCACACTCAGTATGCCTCAAGACTGACTCCCGACTCTGCAGTCAGGGATCTCTCCTGGCAGTCTTGGGACACAGTGAATGCCAGGGATTGAGCTGGGATCAGTCACATGAAAGGCAAGCATCTTTCCTATACTATCTCCCTCCACTCCCGTCCCTCCACACACTCCAGCCCTTCTTTGCCAGAGCTGTGTAGTCTTGCTTGGATGAGTTAAGAGTATGGTGCTGATGATGGCCAGCTTGCTTGGGGTCCAAATCTGAACCCCCATCTCTTGTATTCAGGGTTCCAGCAGCAGGGAGTAAGTGTGCAAGAGACATCCACAGTTTTTGTTGTTGTGTTCTAGGCTGTTAAGCTGTTCCCTGTTCTCCTCCAGAGCCATGTGTGTGCCATGACTCAAATGCAGCCCAGCCTTTCTTCTCTGTTCCCTTGGGATCCTTCTCATTGAGTTTCCTTTTTTCTCTTTCCATAACCACCTTCGTTCTCTGCACACATTCAAAATGCAGGCAGAACTTCATAGCTGCTGTTTTTGTTTTCCTGGAACACTTGATCTGTCTATCTTAAGCTGACAAATCATATCTCTAAGTACATTTGAAGGTTAAAAGGTGTTCCTTCAGCTCGCGATTTGGAAAACAGACATGGCTCCCTGTCCTCAAGAGCTTTGCAAACTTTCTGTTGAGCATGTAGAGATGGATATTGCGAGGTTGGGAAGCCAAGTGGGTCCAAAACTTCCTCTGGGCAAGGACTGGGGAGTGGGAATGGGGGTTTGACTATGTGACATAAAGAATGACGGTGGGATGCAAGGCCAGATGCAGGGGGATTGGGTGTTGTGGTGGGGCTGGAAAGTAGAACCAGCAGAACAGAAGCCCGGTGAGAGGGGCTCTCAAACCTTGGCTGGGCCAGCCGCCATCTTGTGCTTGACCCGCGACCCCACACCCCCTATAGGTCCCATGGTGGCTTTTCTGTCATTGGTGTCCTCTCCACATAAGATGTGTCAAGACTCCTGACTGACTGGTGGCCAGCATACTTCCAAGCTATCTTCTGTAGCCCACCATGCTTTCCTTGCTATGTTGTATCTTAACAGACCAGGGTCACACAAGACTTCAGGGCCATCTATGCAGAGAATCCATTTAGAACTTGTTTCTGGAGGCTGCAGGGTGGGGCCTCTCAGTCTGTCTGTCTCTAGACCAGAGTCTCCCTGGGTTTCCAGTGGGAGCCAAACCGGGTGGAGGGGCAGAGGAGGACAGGGGTGGTGCCAGAGGGTCTGGATCAGGGCAAATCGTAGCTGTCTGAGCTCTTTGTGCCTCCCCAGGGTGGGAGTCCTTTCTATTCCCCACTCAGAGTCTGGGAGTCAGTCTGGACACTTGTGTTTGAGAACATGCCAGTTGGCTCTAAATAGAGCCCAAACGTCCAGGGAATTGTCAGTCCTTCCCTTCAAATCTAAAAATATGTGCCAGGATCCAGCTCAGAGTTTTCGAATGACTCATCTGAGCCTCGGTTTCCCTTGGAGAGCACAGTCTGAGGCTGCTTTGCCAGTGCCTCTAGGAATGTGGACGCCAAGACAAGCCTGAAAAGGGTGGCTTTTTGTTTGGTTGGCTTTGGGGCTACACTCAGCAAGGCACAGGGTCCTGTACTCAGGAATCACTCCTGGCAGGCATGGGGGACCATATGGCATGCTGGGGACAGGACCCACGTCAGCCACATGCAAGCTCAGTACCCACAGGACTGTCACTCTGACCCGAGAGTAGATTTTTGAAACTTAGTTTTCTTTCTGGAGTTTTTGATGTGTTCTCTTGGTGTGTGTACAACCAGGGGTGTGTATACACATGGGCAGGGGTTGTACATATCTTGCAGTACACAGGGATTACGCCTTACTGCGCTCAGGGATTACTACTGACAGTGTCAGGGATCGACCCTGGATCAGCTTCATGCAAGGCAAGCACCTTCCCTGTTGTATAATCTCTCTGGCCTAATCTCTGTCTTTTTCCCATTCTTACTTCTTTGGCTCCAGAAGAGGTGTGCAGTCACCTATCTACTTCCATCACTTCCCCAGGACATTTCCCTAGAACCTACAACTCAAGATGGGCTTGTCCCTATTTGTCCAAGACCTGTACTGATGCATTTTGTCCTGCCACTCTTGTCCTGCCTTCCAGAAGCCCTGCCTACCCCAAGAGCAGGGACCTCAGGCCCGCCACACCTGATGGAGGAGAAGAGCTGCTAGGCTCTGGATGCTTCCAGCTGTTTCTGCTCTGCTCTTGTGTCTGAAGCAGGAAATAGGGCAGACTCGCCGTTAGATGCCAAAGGTCATTGCAAACATGAAAAGGAAATAAATAGGCCTCCATTAATCTCCTTGTTGGCAGACCTGCATGGCAGGGAGCTGGCACACTCAGGGGCAGGGATGTGGGTCTGAGCTGCATCTCTGAGCTGCTCAGCTTCATCCTGCTCTGCATTGACTGGATCCAGGGAAGGAAGAACAACCAAAGGCTTCCCCTGGGTGCTCTCACATTAGTGGCTGATTTGCACCCTGTCCTCAGAGGAGAGAACTAGGATTTCCTTTATTTTTTCCGTAAGGGCCACACCCAACCATGCCCCGGGGGCTTTGAGGTTCCAAGATTCAAACTCAGAGTCTTGCATACATTAGTCATCTGCTCTATCACTGGTTTTCTTTCCCCAACCATTCTCCTTTCCATTTTTATAGATGAGGAGATGAAGCTTCTCCTTGAAAATGAAGTTAACCCAGGGTCTCATATTGAAACCCAGATCTAATGAGGTCTGCTGACCCTTGGGAGTGGGAGTGGGAGTGCCAGTTCCTCTGCCATCTTTGTGTTCTTGGTACCCCAGTTCCCACTGTCATTAATGAAGCCCTTTCTAAACAACCTAGGTCGACCTCAGCACTAGTTCTCCAGTCTAATTCTGAGCTCCTCTCCTACTCGAAATTTAGTCAGTACACCCTGACGCAATAAGAATATTTGTCACTAATAGGACAGCTCTTTAGTCAACATTTTGCTTACCAGGAACATTTTACAGATCATTTCAAAGAAGTAAGTAATCGAGTAATCTATTAATTTTTTGTGTGTGGTTTGCCTTTTTGGCACATCTGTTGTCATTGGAAGGAATATGGGCTCTGGAGACATATAAAATCTTGATTTTCACCCATTAGTTGTATGTACTTGACTGAATGACATAAACTTTTAGGATTTCCATCAGATTCTTAGTAATTTAGGGATTAAATGAAACTCTATGTCTGACACATATAGCACAGAACTTAACTCTCAGAAAGGTCATTGGTAAGTATTATTTTGTTATGTGAGTGTATATTAGATTTTTAGATATATCTATATTTTAAAATAACATAATATATAATATAACACTTGTTATATTTATTATATTATTTATTATAATTATATTACATTTAATATACAATTAATTTTATATATTCATATATTATATTATACATATTGGAGTTTTTCATTTTGGGCCATACTTGGAGGCGCCCAGTGCTTACTCCTGTCCCTTCACTCAGGGATAGAACCTGGGTCTGTTATGTTCATGACCCTATCTGAACCGCTATCACTTCAGCCCCTACTTTCATTTCTGTCTCCTTTTAAGTCATTAGTTGCTGCCACCTCCTGTCATACCTGAAACCTAGCCTGCCATGTGGTGGGTAGAATGACCTTTGATCATTGGTTTTGTGAAATGGCCTAGGGGTTTCCCAGACCAGCTCATGAGACGGTCTTGAAAAAAAAAACAGCATCACCACAATCTGTTACTGGCTTTTTCCTACAAAATCCTCTCTGTAGTCACAGCAGCCAGTCAACAAGCCTGCTCTCATTTCAGCTTGTTATCACGGGGGACAGACTCAGAGGTGAAAGGGATAGAATTTAAATCACCCACATTTCCAAAAGAATTGTTTTATTCTGTTTTCATTTTCTCAGATGGGATTTTTAAGGAGAGAACTACAAAGAAATGCAGGAAGGTAGGGAGAGAGAAAAAGAAGAAAAATGGAGAGATGGAGAGAGAATAGAAGAGCAAATTTCTAGGTAAACATTTAAAGAATTTTAATGCCTATGGTCTGGCTTTAATCTAATTAAAGTGCATTTGAATTGGCGCTCAGAAATTGTTCTTTTGACCAGTTTCTCAAGTGAGGTTGAAGCAAATAGCTGGGGACCACTCAGCTTCCAACTAGGCCTCTCGATGGGATGCTGTAATCTCAAAACAAAAACGAGCAAAAGAAAAAGAAAATACAAAATCTAGATTCTTCTCCATAGAGAAGGTAAATTCTTTGTCTCACTGCAAATTTCCTCGTGCCCAGCTCATTAGTGGGGTTATGCCACAGACCTCAGACCAATGGGAACTATTTTCCATGAATTTAATCAGGCATCACTCCTACCTCTTAGCTCTCTTCGTGTTAGTAAATCCCCCTCATATCTCTCAGCATTGTTCTTGGCCTAGAGGGCTTAGCCTGTATTTCACTCACTTCTCAAAGCCCACTTACATTGATCAGCCCACTGGATTTACTGGCTGAAACACGGCTTAGTGTGAGGCTTCATTGATTTCTCCTCATTTACGTCACTCAGAATAGCCCATGGCCTGAAAGCACCAGAGAAATGATCTAGTCTAATTGTCCCGAGGCAGATATGTGATCAACAAATTTTCAGAACTCATTCTAAAAATATGCATTCCCAAGTTCTAGGAAGCTCAAGACTTGCTAACATGTTCCAGTGCTGTGACAGGTAGACACTAGTGTTCCTCAGTAGTCACTCTTACCTCCTCAATGTCCCATCCTCCATTCTCTGCAGAGAATTTAACATGATGGGTAGAATTGGAGCAGCCATCTTGGACCTCAAGTAGAGGTATATGCCCTGGAGATGAGAATACCATTTTCTGGAAGCATCTAGTATCTATCCAATGTCTAGAGTAGACTGCTTTATTTAATGACTTGTTGGATGGCCACATCTGGTGATGCTTAGTGTTGATTTAATGTAAAATATAATGTCTAAATTCCACGTGTCTGGGTGAGGCAGACGGGTCTGAAGATTCAGGGTAGTAGCAAAGAAGAAATAATCATAAGCAGTAAGTTATAGTTTCATCAGAGACAGCTCAGTTTATTCTATGGTCCTATCTGCCATGTGCATTTCCTCACATGGTTTCTATGCTCAGTTGATTTCAGGATGCTTTCTCTCTGTTGCTTCTCCTCTAGCTTTCTGCCTCTTTCTGTTCTCTCTTCCTCCCAGCCAGACTCTTTTCTTTCTTCAAAAGAAAGAGTGTAAGGGGGTCTGATTCTCCAGGTGGAAATAACATCAGCAGGAAACCTAGGCAAGGGTCTTGGGGGAAGGGATATCCCAAACTAAGTAGACTCTCGTCTACTCCTAGATCAGCATCCGGGGATCTCTCATGGCAGTAGTCAGGGAATCAAATTGTAACAAATATCAAATCCAGTTATTCCGCATGCAAAGCATACACCCCAAATCTTTGAGATATCTCTTTGGTGCTAGAGTGGAGAGAGGAAGAATAAATTCTGCTTAATTCACAACAAAGCAAGCCCACACCTACCCCTTGAAACTCAAATCCTAGTGTTGGGTGCCTTGTCTTCTTGCTTCTTTTGATAGCTTTATAAATTCTTTCCTGGAACATCCTCTATATTCCCCTATAGCTCCTTTGGATATCTTTCAGAAGGAAAGCTCACATTCAAGCATGCATCATCAACCAGCATATACTTGGACCACTGGGTGACCGGTCAGGTTGTGTAACCTATGTCTACCCAAAGAAGAGGATGTTCATTAGTGAAGCTAGATATTCTGCTGATATTAAATTATGATTCTATCAACAATTAATTCTGTGACCTTGAAACTCTATCAGACTCAAAGACCATTTGACCTTCATCCTCCACTCTATTTATTTTTAATATGCAGGAGGGTGACATCGCAATTCTGTGATGTGTTTGCGTGATCTGAGCAAGAGTTCAAAAAGACTAGATTTTGGTTGGACTGGTTAAAGCCGTGACATTGCTGGTCAGAACATGACCAGGAAAGAGATTAAATGGGGGATGATGCCATAATTTAATCGTAGGAAAGATAAGGAAATTGAAGCATTTCCTGGTCAATATCACATGAGAACACATTCAGGTGCCTCATTCTAAGTTCCCATCAAACAAGATGGAGTCGGAAAGAGAAAAATCAAAATGACTAGATCCAGTGAAGTGAAAGCACTAAAATATGAGGATCTTATGGAAGGTGGAAACACCAGTGTGATTCCTCTTGCCCTGTCTTTATCCTTTGCCTATGTCTACATCCTACATATCTAATTCATGGGATCATGTAATTAGTACTTCTTTGGAGAACCTGTGCTTCAGATACCATACAAAGGATTCTAGTTCTTAGCACATTGGAATTTTTACAGAGCTTCAGCCAAAAAAATGTGACTAGATCTATCAAAGAGATAAATTTGCTTGATCTTCTCTTCATGCGTAAAGTGAAGAGGATGCTCGTATTGGTATCACTTGTCCTTTGAATTGTTGCTGAGCAATTCATGTGTGTATCCTTGGTTTCTCTACTCTTAATACTTGGACACAGAATATCCCTCTGAATGAATATTGAGCACCCTGAGTGGGTCAGTGTCTTACTCAATGGGTTTTGTACCTGGGTTTAACACAAGTTATCAGAATGTTATCCTAGCAGTAAAGTCATCCTGATTCTCACATTTTTAACCCTTCTGTACTTAAACTTTTTCTCAACTTTTCCCATCATCTGTCCCTAGAATAGACATAAAACTCAGCTGAAGGTGAGGTGATGGCCTAGTCAGTCCAACTAACCAAATGGTAGCTGCCTGTTCTGCTCTAAGACAACACTGAGAACTCGTTGGCATCTCAGCACTTTCAAACCAACACGACCAGCTTCAGTTTGAAAAGAGAGAACAGCAGGTGGTATGACCGTTAAACTCTATGTAAGTTGGTAACTGAGTGATTAAACAACACTAGGTCTGTTCTCAAGCCATTTATTAGCCCTCTTGGTACTGGGAGGCAGTGATAGCAAGATGGCAGCTTTTTATTCTGTCAGCCCAATTAGAAAGTCATTTTTAGTTATTGTTAATGCGTCTTCTTTATTGGACCATTGATCAACAGCAGTGTACACTTGACAGTGCAGTAGACAAGGCTGTTCACAGCAACCTCCTTAGAATGACTAAAGAGTAACACAGCGTCTCATTGGGAACCTCATGGATTTACCTCTTTTTGAGTCAGGTGAAACCTAGCTCTGATTATCGTCCTATTCTTTTAATTTTATTCCTCAATTGGAACAAGAGTCGCTGTAGTACTGTCATGAACTGAATTTGCTGTGAGCCCCTCCTGCTGCTGTGATAAGAAACCAAAGAAGCACCTGACAGCCATGCTGGTGCACAATGATTTCTGATCCCTTTGCCCATCTGGTGAATGATCAAATGTGCCAGTCCCTGAAAGTTGAACTGTTATAATGAGCACATTTTAGTCTCCACCCATGTTCTCTACCAGAATCACATCCTTTTCCTGTGTACACTCTCAAAATGACTTTGATTAGTACAACTATAATGTCAGCATTTCAATTATGATATTTGTTTTGATTTTTGGACCACACCCAGCTGCACTCAGGGGTTACTTCTGGCTCTGCACTCAGGTATCATTCCTGGCAGGCTCATGGACCATATGGGATCTGGGGATCTAACCTGGTCAGTCATGTGCAAAGCAATCACCCCACTCACTGCCTATCTCTCCAGTCCTCTGTTATAATTTTTTAAACATACAGAGCTTCAATGTTTGAGACAGAATTTTATGTTCTGTCTTGTTGCTATAATGGTTGTTTTCCATACCAAAGACAAGTATGAAAGCTTGCTCAAAGGCAAGGACATTCTCCACAGTGGTGTTTTTGTCAGTGCCAGCCTCCCCTCCAGGTGGTAAGTCCCTGCTGAGCCCACTGGCAGTAACCGTCCCTTCAGGCCAGGAATCAAATGAATGGTTCTAGTCTACTCATTCGCAGAACTATCTTGACATATCTTAGATTCTGATTCAACAGAAATAACTTAACTGGCGTTTAGCTTTTCAATGGGAGAGAAACAGTTTTGCTTACCAGTTATGGCTGCTGGATAAACATGCTGTATAAAGTGGTAACGTGACAAGAAGTATTAAGCATGAAAATATAGATATCATATGTAGTTTATTGAGTTAACTTTGGAGAATAGAATTAAAAATGGCCAAGACCTCAGAGGAGTAAAAGACCAGGTAGGAGGTAAAGGTATGCTTTTTGTTGAATAAAAAAACCCTAAAACCCCAATAGGAAAGTTCTGGGGGGTACAGTGGAAATATAGTGGCATTGATCTCCCAATAACTGAAAACTGAATTTTGTACCATACAAAGTAGTTTATTGTAGGGAAGTTGATTCATGAATAGAAATACAGTATAACATTGGTTTGCATAAATAATCAGTGCTGTTTGAAATAAACACTTTAAAAACTGGAAAACCACCCAAGAGGAATGAGATACTATTTTTCTGGGGATATTTGGGGGTTGCTCCCATTTGCCAAGCAGATCCTGCAAATTCTTCAGCCATCTCTTCAGTCTTCAAGATCCTGCCTCTTTGAAATGTTCCCAGGAGTTCAGACAGGCACGAGGTTCATGTATCTTCACTTTCTTAGGAATGCTGAGTAGGCTCAACAGGGTTACCATACTCTTTGAATTGCAATCCCTCCCTCTCATAGGAAAACTTACTCTTAAGAGTTAAATACACATACCACAGGACTGTCCCTGAGCAGGAAAGAGAAAGAACTTTCTTGCCTTTGGGAATTGTGCCAGTGGGAACTGGGAGGGGGCTGTGGTGTGTGTCTTTGGGAAAGTCAACACAGTTCTGAGCCTCAGTATTCCAAGCAACAAAAGAGTTTAAAAAATCGTAGAAACAATAAGACCACACTTATTAGACTTGCTCATTAAAGTCCTTTCAGTATTTTGACTCATCTGATCTTCTTAGAACTTACCAGGTATCTATTTTTCAGGTAGGAAAGCAATGGACCTGGCATGAAATCAAGAAGCCTGGCTTCAGTACTTAACTTTCAACAATATTTTCTTGGTGAAGATCCTAAATTATGCTAAAATCAGAGAGAAAAATAGTTTTACCCTGAACCTTTATGAAAACCACTTGGCCAGATGGAGATACAAAAAGCAATTTCTAAAAACAACAATGATAAATCAGTGATGAAGGGAAGGATTACATAATAAATGATACTAGACAATTGGTTAGCTACTTAGGAAAATATCAAAGCAATTTAGACCCTCATCTCATATGGTTTGCCTCAATATATTCCAAGTTGATTAAATAGATTAATGGGAAAAGAAGAGGAAAATAGAAATGAATATCACTTCTGGCTAGAGGAGGATTTTAATAGCACAAAACAGTGGGAGAAATTATAAAAGATGATAATTCTAACTTTGAAAATTTATAAATCTTACCATTAGAAATAAAAAGTCAAGCAATAAATTTGATAAAGATCTTACCACAAATGTAATACTTTGCTTAATAGCTATTAAAAGATAGACAAATAGTTCTGAATCAATAAGAACTGTATTGAATCCAACAGATAATGGGCCAAGCAACCATACCATGGTATATGAGACCTTTTGGAAACTGCTGGACCTAAATAATAATTTTAAATATTTTCATCATAAAGAGTATGCCACATTAATATTTGCACACACAGATACTTGTACGTATATTATTTTATTTGTACACGCATACTTCTAGCTTTGTGGTTGCTTCAAGGACTGAGAGGTGATGCTCTGTTAGCAATGCCCAAACCTACCTAGCGTCCAGAGATTAGGTTCTAAATCTTGGTCTTCACTCAGATTAAGAAAAGGCAAAGAAAACATCACATGCAAAGCTGGCTACATCTGCTGCCAGAAAGTATTACTTACAGAGCACAGAATTAGAGGCATGTACAGGACAGTGCACAGTGACTCCCACTGGCAACATCTGTGATAAATGTAAACTTCAACATAAGGGACATAGAATAAGAATTCAGTAGTTTATGTGGGGCAAGTAAATTGAACTGTCAATTTATAAACTGTATAAATGGATAAATTTTATAAAACCAGTTTAATTGAATTAAACCAGTATAAATAATTGATAAATGGATAATTTAGTGGGGGCAATATATGGACAGCTTTATTAATACACTGTATTGAAATAACTAATATACTATTCAATGATAAATGGATACAGTCTATGTACATGATGGAATATTACATACATACTATACTATGTTACATATATACTACTATAAGAAGGTCAAGTTTTCATTACAATAGATGATCACAAGTGTAGGAGTAAAAACGTTGCTAGCTAGCCTCCATTTCATTGGTTCAAATATGAATTTTTAGAGTAAGTTAAAACTAATAGCTGACACAATTGGAGGGAGAAAAAAATGGATGGTACCAAGACCAGGCAGTTGTATGTCTTTTTGGTGGGAATAAAAAATGATCAGACTTGAACACAAAATTCAAAGTCAACAACAACAGAAATGATACTCAATCTACATCAAGCTGTACATTGGGGGAACAGTTGCACTAGCATTATAGGGGGGGAAAGAAGGGGAAGAGGGATGCATTCTGGGAACAAGAGTGGAGGGAGGACAACACTGGTGGTGGGAATGTTCCTCATTCATTACTACTATGTGCCTTAAATATTACTGTGAAAGATTTGTAATTCACTTCCCCCCCACACACACACACATACAAACTAATAGCTGAATCTTGAATAAGTCACAGAATATTTACTGTCTTCAAGTATCTTCCCTAACTATCTCCCCACTTTAGCAGTGAGATAGTAGCTTTACAGTGTGGAAGGTTGTAGGGTATTCTAACCAAATATTCAGTCTATTTATATTTCTGCACAAAGACATAATTTTAATCATGAGAAAAGAGCGGACAAATGAAACGGAAAAACTTTCTGCAATCTGGCTTGACCTTTTCCAAAATATGTCAATCATCATAGACATAGAAAACAGCAGACAGAATTGAAATCCATGTTCTCCCTTGAACTTGTATCTTGCTTTTCTGTTTCTTTGCTTGCTGATTTCCACTCTGCAGAAGCTTTCTCGCTCAAACATGGATGTCTCTCTCATCTCACATCTTTATAAATAAGTTTTAATAAAAGCTACTATGCTTCATTCAATCCATAATAAAAAGTTGAATGATAACAAACAACTTGCTTTGCCTCTTCAATTAACATGGTAAGCAAGCAGAGGAGCAGGAAGTGAAAGCAAAGTAGAAACTCCTGAGCAGGAAGGATTTTATTCACTTGTATATGGAATGCAATTTGACAATTGGTATTGAGAGCCTTAAGAATAGTTCTTTTTGTAACATTTCAGCTCAAGAAAGATATGTAAATATCAAATGATTGGTGTGCAGATATTTATTTGCAGTATTTTTAAAAGTAAGCAATTGTAGATAATGTGAATATTCAATAATCAGAACTGAGTTGGGGATGGCCATTTGAGGGGCCAGCATTGTCTCCAGATGATCTATGGCTTGACTGTCAGAATATTCCACCCCAACTGGCCACTTGTGACCAATAGAGGTCACACGAGCCTTCCACCTGTCTGAGGTCATTGAGAATTCAAAGCACCAGTAAAAATAATTGACTACAATTGCCTATGTCAGGAGCTGTTTCATTCCCCTGGGGACTTTCTCCAGAGATGACTTTATATTTTGTGGGTTTTTTGGGGGGTGGCATACCCAAGTACTATATGTGTTGGTGGGGATTTCATCTGTGTCAGCTGTGTCCATGGAAAGGGCTCTACCTGCCTTACTATTACTCCAGCCTGAGAAATTACTTTCTTTGAGTCATTTGTCTTGTGTTAAAAAAAATGGCTAAATCTAAATTCTAAACTACAGACAGATGTGGGCCAAGGAGATAGTTCCAATGACTGAAGCACATACTTCACACATGGGAGACCCGGGTTCAGTTCTGTTTCTGCAGGGTCCCCCCGACCACCACTACTGCTAGCAGCTCCCAAACTCTACTGGGTGTGTCCCCTACCAACCAAACCAAACCAAAATTGGGCAGATGTGCAAGTGTAGAAAGAAATAGGATTTTCCATCACTTGCAGCCTTGCCAGCATATTAGGATGCTATGCCTGACCTCTAGCTCCTGGAAAGTAAGATGACTCTATTCCATCCTCCCAGCAAAGGCTCTGTGTACCTGCACATCCATGATGGACCTAGACAAGACGTTGTATCTACCAATGCCAGTGGGTGACAATCTCTCTAACATTTGCTATGCCAGCACCAGAGTCTCTTCTGTAAACCAACATCCTAACTGACATGGACCTTGTTCCAGGTTGTTAGAGATCAGCTGAAGCAGAGCTCTTGTCAGCCCATGGCCAATTTTAGAAGAGAGATATAGAATTGTCCACTCACAACATCTACCAAATAGGATACTTGACTAGAACTTTAGCTATTTATCCCTCCATCCTCATGGAGAAATGTTAAGGGGAGGAATACTAGGACTGGTCCAAAATCAGTCGAAGGAAAGCAAGGAGCTTGTATGTAGGGGGATGCTATAAACTACTAACAGCAGAAGACTTTAAAGACCTTCAGGGAAACCAAACCATTCCCCACTAAAACAAACAAGCAAATCCTCTTTGTTTCTCAACCACAGTTTCCCAAACTATTTTCAGCCACATTGATTCTCCAGGGAGAAACCACCACCAGAGATGGAGAAGTTTCATTTCCCTGCTACTGCACTGAGAAAACATCTATGCGCATTTAAAGAAGTAGAGTTTTCTAATAAAAAGAACCAGAGTGTATTGGCATAATTATCTCGACTCTGCCTATCTTTCTTTTGATTGTATCTGCCAGGCCAGTCTACTGATTTTCTGAGAATTCGAGGGGGCTTTATTAAATTTAAGAGCATATGACAGAGGACAATTATAGCTGCCGTTTTATTTTCGTTCCATATAGGCCAGTCTTTGTTTTGTCTTGTTTTGCTTCCTTAAAGAGCCATGTTTGTCTCTGCCCTATTTCCCAGCACAGGTACATGGACCCTATTTTTAGCAGTTCTGTGGCAATGTGGATCTGAGATTTCAACCATTAGTGAGTCAGAAGGTCTAGATGACCAGAGCTATGTGACTCAAGTTAGGCAGAAATAGTCTTCACCAGGATATGCCAGTCGGAATGGGAGCTTTTATGGTTAGTGAAAAATATAAATGAAAACCGAGCTTTTAAATAGACAGCACTTATCCTTCTGCGGGGTTCTTTCACCTCAGCCATGAAAGTTCTCTTGTATACTCAGGAAGAACTGCTACTCATTATTTGCTATTTCTTCCTCTCTAGGACCCTCCAGACTGTCCTAGAAAAGAAATTTCTGGGTCACATTCACCTGTCAAATAAGCACAACTATCTCCTTCAGGCAGAAACAGTGGGGGAAAAAGTATATAGGGTATATGACCCAAAAGTCTATGAGGGGCCCAAGGAAGATGTGGTTTTCTTTAAGAATAAGAAATGATGGGGCCCGGGAGATAGCATGGAGGTAAGGCGTTTGCCTTTCATGCAAAAGGTCATCGGTTCGAATCCCGGTGCCCCATATGGTCCCCTGTGCCTGCCAGGAGCAATTTCTGAGCATGGAGCCAGGAGTAACCCCTGAGCACTGCTGGGTGTGGCCCAACCCCCCCCAAATAATAATAATAATAATAAATAAAATTAAAAAAAATGGTAAGGGAAAGGTGGCTACTTCTGGAAGAAAGTGGGGGAGTATATTGGTATTTTCTTGATCAGGGAATGAATCAAAAATGTTATAGAATTCATTAAATTTATTTCTTTTCTTTTTTTATATCATAAACTATTTAATGAAGGTAATTCTTATGCAATGATTGGTGACATATTAACTGAAGAAATACAAAAATTGCTTTGTTTTGGCTTGAATGATACAGAATTTTATAGATATAATTTTTAATTAATATCTTTATTTAAATACCTTGATCACTAAGGATTCACTTGTGCATACATCTACACACCCAAGTATGTGGATGCCCAAGCTATGTACTGGCTCATACTGACATGTACTGAATCGGACATATCATAGAATTTATTGATTTTCTGAGAATCCACTTGTTCCTCCATCTACACGCCCAAGTATGCAATGTCCAGTTTAGACTTTGAAAGCTATGGACTGGCCCATTTCTAGATACACGAGGAGAGCGATACAGAATGGTTGTAGAGAGAGTGGGAAAAAGGCAATTGTGCCACCAGATACCTTTCAAAGCTCAGAATTCCTAATTGTAAGGTACTTTGATGCTTGAATGATCTTGGTCAAGGCTGTTTTTTTGTCAAATTGAGATGTGCACTCAGGGCAAATGACAACCGTAGAGTAGGACGAAGAGGCTGGGATCATTGCTTTGGACCATTGGAGTAGCCATTTCCACCCTTCTCGTTCTTTTAGAATAGGACCCAGGCCCTTTAGAACCCAGTGCTCTAGATAGAGGTCATCTTTGGGGAAGGTCACAAAGATCCTAATTACAGAGAACCCCCAGCCACATGCATGAAGGTGCTGCTCATGGAACTTGGAATGCTGATGGTTTTGTTACTATTTAGATTTTTCCAGTGTTCCATGAAAGCTCCCGAATCTCTTCCCTAAATAACAAAGTCCTGTTCCGTATTTGGTGAAATGTTTGGAGTGTTGTGTTCAATCAAGCAGAAATAAGCCGCTGACAAAATACTGTCTCAGTCTTTTAATAATAATAGCTAACATTTGTATAGTACTGTACAGTTTCATAAAACCCTTCACCACAGCCCTGTGAGAGCCGTCAGAGGGCAGGGCTGTCATGTGAGGCTCACCCACACGTGCTGCCCAGAAGAGACACAACCTTGCTCTTCAGTCCTCGCTTAGTAGGGCTGCTTGTGAGAGGGGCGAGTTTTACGTAACAGTCTCAGGCCTTTGCCACCCCCTTGGAAAGCTCCCATAGACACAACCCTTTCTGAGATTGTAGTTACAGCTATCTGCAATACCACACATTTCCCAGTGAATGTGTTCTCAAATGCTTCCCTGTGTGCCCTTTATCTGCTTTGGCACCTGGAATTTTCCTCTTGGGATGAAGTCTACACTCTCAGTCCTGCACCCTCCTCTTCTGACAGCCTCTTTCATATTTTCCATATCCTGCACTATTGCTGACTTATCTTCATCACTACCCAGGTGAGCCGTGGGTAGGGCATGTCCTCCCTTCTGGTCTGATCATGCCAAGGGAAACTCTAGATTTCACGGTCAGAGCCCATGTGCTTATCCTTTCCTTCTCTTGTTATAGTTTCTGTGCTGTCTGACAAGGGTCAGCAAAGCACAGCAGATCCCACTAGGCTCAGTAAAGCCTCGATTCTGAATGGGTCTGGGGCTGTATCCTGGGATCACCCAGGAGCCACGCACAAGATTTTCAAACTTCAGTAATAGCCTTGGTCTTAATTTGAGGTGTATTTTTAATTATAATAATGGATAATACATAATGATCATAGGAGAATTAAGAGACATGTTAAAAAGTTTTTTAACTATATTTAAAAAATCTCAGACCTCAGAGGAACTGATATATATATCCCTGTAGCTTTTATTATTACAGAAATGCATAATTACAGATTTTATTATTATTATTTTTTTTACTTTAGGGTCACACATAGCTATGTTTAGGTCTGACTCCTGGTTCCTGACTTAGCGATACTCCCTAACAGTGATTGGGGGATCATATGGGGTGCCAGAGATGAAGCCAAGTTGGCCATGTGGCTGGGAGATGCCCTACCCAGTATACTATCACTTGGATCCCCAAACTATGGGGCTGCACCCAGCAGTGCTCAGGGCTTTCTCCTGACTGTGTGCTTAGGGAGACTCCTGGTAGGACTCAGGTGTTAAGGATCAAACCCTGGTCAGGCACATGCAAGTCAAAATTCTTACTCATTGTATTATCATTTGGCTCCCAGACAGAATTATGTAATTATTTTAAAAATAATTCAGCTATATAATTACCTATTTAAACTGTTTTTTTTCTCTTTAGTTCTTAAGTAAGAATATCCTTCTTGGTATTAAATCTAAATGAATCCTCTAATTTTAATATATATCTAATACTAAACAATGTGAAAGTACCACTTTTTGAAGGACATTGAGGCTGCTTTTTCTGTTGTTAATATTGTGGAGAATACCCTTATTCTTCTTCACGTTCCTTATTGCATATTTACTAACATATTTTTGATAATATTCTTTCCCTAATGTATACTTTTTTGTGCTTTTTTATTTCCTGTTTAAGAATTCTAAGGGTGGTATATAAAGAACTGATGATGTCTCTGATTCTATTGTCAATACTACTTGATAAGAAGAGGAGGTTGGACCCTAGCCCCAGAAGTTAAGACTGATTCATAGGTCTCTTCAGGAATAACTTCTGGTAGTACATTCAGTACCAGGGGTCAAGTGTAGATTGTCTACGTGCAAGGCAAGTGCTATACCTGCTGTTCTACCTCTGTGGCCCCTGTGCTAAAGCTTAAGAAAATTATTCAAATCTAGATTCTCAGTAGCACTGTATAAGACTTACTCACAGATGTTAACTGGCAGAACATTCTCTTTATTAATCTTTTTTTTGTTGTTTTGTTTTTTTGGGTCACATCCGGCAGTGTTCAGGGGTTATTCCTGGCTCCAGGCTCAGAAATTGCTCCTGGCAGGCACGGGGGACCATATGGGGCACCGGGATTTGAACTGATGACCTTTTGCATGAAAGGTAAACGCCTCACCTCCATGCTATCTACCGGGCCCCCTCTTTATTAATCTTAAAGGAAAAAATAAAATAAATATGATTCAGCAATTGAAGATGTTTACATAGTCAACCGTATTCTTTTAAAACTTAGCAGAAAGAGCCAGAGAGCTAGTACCGTGGATAAGGGACTTGTCTTGCACACAGCTGACCTGGGTTCTATCTCCCAAATTCCATATGCCCTCTGTGGCCTTATAACCAAAACAACTTTTAAAATTAAGTAAGACTTAATAAAAAAGAGTCACCCCCTAAAGCCTGTAAGAAACTTTCTTCACATCTCAGGAGGGATTTCGTATTTCTGTCTGGAGTTGAGACAAAATATGGATGCAAGGAAGGCATTTGGGTAGTTCTTGGAAATGTAGAGAGATAGGACCACTGGGTATAAAAACTAAACTATTCCTAGAATATTGAAGGAACTAGTCGTAGTCTCTTCCCAACAGTTTAATCTATTCTTTTGTTACCCAACCTGCTTTGGGCTTCATTTTAGATCGGTGGCCACACTCTATTGTGCTCTGTGCTCAGGAATTTCTTCCAGTGGTGGTGAGGGGGACAATGAAGTGCCAGGGTTTAAAGCTAGGCCTTCTGCATGTAAAGCATGAGCTCCAGCCTATTGAATTTGTTCTCAGCCCTACTTTGGACTTTTAGTAAAGTTCAGCAGGAAGCCTCCAGAACATGTCAGGAATAGCAGGCTATGTGACATAGAAGAGTCCTAGGTCTGGCCAGTTGTGCTATCTAGTACCTTGACCTGCAGGCCCTTCCATCCTCATGTCTAGAGGTTTGGGGCAAGAGGGAAAATCAGATATCCATTTCCTAGCAGTCAATAGTGCTCTCCAATCCCAGGGGATTGCTAGAGCACTCCAGGGCCATGCTTGCAGCCTAGGGAGCAATTGGAGGGAAGCATTTTGGGTTCTCTTCAAAAACGTAGAGTCCAGAGTGGATGCTGAATGATATATTTATTTCCAAATCGGGGGTGATAGGGCACATCCCATTGGGAAACCTGTGAATTTGAACATCCCCGGTTCTCTTCACTTGCCCACATTTTGGCTGGAAACTGTGAGGAATGGAGTTTGCTACATGCCAATGCTGTCTACCTCCGAAGATTGTGAGGATTAAAGAGCATGGTAGGATACTGGCACAGAACAATTGGTTTTCATTTGCCCTTTGGCTTTATCATCTGTTCAGATGAAGGATTAAATTATCTGATATCTCAGAACCCTTTCAGATCTCATTTCTATAAGGATTTCAAGTCAGCACCAATGACGTTCTGCCTTCCTACATTGTGGAGTCTGCGTAGAATCAAGTTTAGGGATACATTTACTGCTTTTGATGTTCATTGAGAGTCAAAGCCTTGACTCTCACAAGGGCCTTGACGAGGACGTTGCCTTGCTTCTTTAGTTTGTGTTTATGCTTTCCTTTTTGCATTCATCAGTTTAGAGAAGGAACTTTCTAAGGATAAGCCCTTTGCTACCCCTCCCTACATTTGCTCACCTCCCTCCACTTCCATTCCCTGCTTGTCCCTTGTGTATCTGCTCCTATTAAAAATAGACAGTTGAGTGACAGGGAGTTTGACTGGCAGGGGTTCTTGACCTGGGTTAACCTGTGAGCCTGACTGGGTCATCCTCTTCACTGTAGTTCTATATTGATTCATTTCCACCCACGGCACAATCTGAGGTTCCCATTCAGCTTAGAGCCCATGGTGTGCTTCTCAGTGTCCCCCTCAAGGGTTCTCTCTTGCTCAGGTAAGCTTCACCTGCCTTAGAGGATTAGAACATGAGAGTGATAACATTTTTCTAGAAAAACAAAAAAAATATTATAGTTAAATATTAAGAAGCAGATAACTCATTAATATTAAGCTCTTAAATACCATCTTTAGAAATAGCCAGTATTCCCTTCGGTCCTTCAAACCTCAAATAGCCTAATCTGGCAGACTGGATGTAAATTGCTGAATGGTAATTTCAACTCTATTATTTATGTATAATATAGGATATAATTCTGCCTCGGGCTGTGTGCCTCTTAGTGATGGAGCAGAACTCATTTTGAATTCCCACTTGCATACATATTAGTGCTTTTCCATTCCTTATTTTGTGCTGTCACCTGTATATAACAGGGAGTTCATCCAGCCACAGGTATATTCTAAGTCCTTTTTCTTTTTCCAGTAGTTCTGAAATTCACCCTGGGGACTCATTCATCCACTTCTTTATTCACTCAACAAATATTTACTACAGGGATAATGGGCAGTTGCTTTGAGTAGTTTATTTCTAAACTTGAGAATGTGAATATGGTGTGCCCTTCACATCATAAGCATTTGCTGTAATTTTGGTGTTGTTATCTGGAATATACTTAGCAGTGCTCAGTAACTACTCCCAGTTCAGTGTTCAGGAGCAACTCAGGGGGACTATGCTATGCTAGGGATCAAACTCAGGCCTCCACTATGTGAAGCATACATTTAGCTTGTTATAAGCTATTTATATCTCAGTTCCTTCAACACAGGTTTTTGTTGTTGTTGCTGTCTTAGGCTTTTTTGGAGGGGGGGCGGTGGGATCTGGACCATACCTGGTAGTGCTCAGGCTTTTACTCTTGGCAATGTAATCAGGAATCACTCCTGGAGAGACTCTGTGACCTTTTGTAGTGTTCAGGATCAAACCAGGACCCATAGCAGGCAAAGCATTCACTATACTATCTCTTTAGCCTCAATATAGATGTATAAAAAAACAGTTCTCATGGTTTTTTATTATGTTGCATCAAATACCGAAGCCCTTAGACTCATCTAGACCCACTTCACTAGGAGGAGATGCTTTGCTACCTTCTTAAAGGGAATACATCTAATATAATATTCTTGGTACCTTAAAGCCATCATTTTGAATAGCCATGCTGTAGATCAGTGTTTCTCAAGCCTTTTCCTAACTATGGACCCTTTCTGAACTTGTTTTCCTTCTGTTCTACCTCTCATCCCTCCCACCTATTGGCTCCCTAGTCTCATTTTTTGACCCCCATTTATGCAATATTTCACTTGTAATCCTCTGGGAATATCCTGTGGGTCCATCGTGGGTCATACATATGGTCTTGCTTGAGAAATGCTGCAGTAGAGGAATACAGGGATATCTTTGTCTTCTTGAAGTGTACGAGTCTCTAGGTTCACAACTGTCTTACAGCTGTTCCATTTTCATATGGGGCTTTTTCCTTATACTGAAATTGCGCATTGTTGATTTCTTGTTCTGTTAATGTGTCTCCATATGACTAACAAGCACATTACATTTCATTTGCATTTTGTACAAGTTTTCTTTTATTTAGTTCTTCCTAGTTAGTCCTTACTCTTCAAGGTAGATGTTCTTGTGTCCAATTTGTTGATTAGAAGAATGGGGAAGCCTGTAGTTTTTATGCGTTAGCAACGTGTCTGGATCACTCATTTGGAAAGAGGACGGTGGGTCACAGAACCAGACCTTCCGATTTCAAGCCAGTAGCTGAGACCCTTTAATGGCTCTTTTACCTTCAACATGTCACAAACCTTTTTCAGGTTGGGTATGAGGGGAATGGATGAAAAGCGAAGGAGCTGTCCTTTGAAGGGTGTGTTTGAGATTTAGCATATGACCTTGGTGTCTACCTCTCAACCTTTGTTCTTTTTCTCTATAAGAATGATGGAAATCAGAGGGGGGCAGAGAGATAGCATGAAGGTAGGTGTTTGCCTGGCATGCAGAATGGTTCCCATGCCTGCTCGGAGCGATTTCTGAGCATACACCCAGGAGTAACCCCTGAGCCCCTGAGTGTGACCAGATGTGACCCAAAAACCAAAAAAAAAATAATAATAATAATAAAAAGGAATTATGGAAAGCAGATAGGACTGTTAAGTTTAGTACAAATCATAATAAACAGAAAATAATGTACGCATTAAATTTGACTCTTAGATGAACAAATAGTTTTTAGCATACTTGTTCCCAGTTACCCTTTGGGACATACCTATTTTTAATAGAAATCCTTTTTTGCCTCCTGAAATGCAAATAGATCTGGGTGTCTTCATTTTTTTCCCATGGCACTCACTCCAACAGAAAGATGGTGAGTCCAGGGGCTGAAAAGATAGCACAGTGGTAGGGCATTTGCCTTGCACGTGGCTGACCCAGGATGGACCTGGGCTTGATCTCCAGTGTCCCATTGGTCCCCCAAGCCAGGAGCGATTTCTGAGTGCATTTTCAGGAGTAACCCCTGAGCGTCACCAGGTGTGGCCCAGAAAACAAAACAAAACAAAAATATGTTGAGTCCAGGGAGTATGGTGGTGGTGATGGTCTTGGTGAATAATAATGACAGAAGTGCTTTGAGTAAGGGTGGGGGCCAAGAAAAGAAATCTATAGAGTTAATTAGATGGCACTTCCTGGAAACTATGAATCCTGTGTCACTTTTTATATGGCTGTAGGGAAATGGCTTGGCAGTGAACTGGAGAAATTATTCACATGAAAAAAGCAAGGCCAACTGGGAAAGGATGAGGCTCATAGATATATGCACAAACCAAACAAGGGTCAGTTTACTCGGACTCAGAGTAAATTACTTTTGGAGTATGACCGTGTTTTTCGTCTCCTGCTTTAATATAACCATCAGTTTGGTTTCTGTCCTGGAACTAGAGAAAATCACCTTCCCCATATGCTGAAGTTGTTCTGACAGTGAGTGTTTGAAAATCTTTGCTTCCCTCAGGCAGCAAAATGTATGGAACCGCCTGCCTTGAAAATAGAAGTAGGTAACTAAAGACAGCGAGGTAGTCCAGAATTTCTCCAGATATCAATCCCTTCATCGCTCCCTCCCACTCCACAAATAATGTCTTCTTGAGATCATGCGAATTCTGCTTTTAAGGCTGATTGCTACCTGCAATTTAAAAAATTTGCCTGCAAAGGTCGCAGGGTAAAGGAAGTTTGAAGGAGAAGCTTCAAAGGCCAGCCTTTAAGTGGAATGATGTAGCAGAGGAAAAACTGAGAGCACCCCCTGTCTGCATAGCTGTGCCTCACAAGTACACAGCTTCCACTCAAAGTCCCAGGATGTGGCTCTGCGGTCAGAAACAGGCCTTGTGTCCTTCTCTGACTCGCTCCTCTCTCTTTCCTTTCATGAGTCGTTTTCATTACACATCAAAGGAGCAAGACCAAGTAGCTTCCTTTTAAAATCGATCTTCAGCTCATTTTTCTACACGCAGTGCATTTGGAGACACATAGCTCCAGATCTCCTGCCTCATTGGGTTTTTGAGGACCAACTTGGCACCCTTCCTCAGGGTGGGTTCGTACCTTTCCTTCCTTCCCTCAGCATCTGGGCTCCTCTAGGGAATATGGCTGCACATATGGGACATATGGGTTAGGGACACTTGCTTCATGTCTCAGAACTAATCACCAGTAAGGTTGAGGTATCTTCTGTCTGCCTGCTCTGTCATCAACCAGGAGAGTAACTAGCAACAGGACGAGTTGGGGGCGAGACAGAGTGGTAGTAGAAGTACTTGGATTGATCTACTAGTTCTTTAACTAGCATGACCCCTGGTGCTGCAATTTGTGTTCATTAAGCCACATCTGAGTGTGATCCTCTAGTGGTGTGTGATGGTGCCCACCAGTTAAAATGTCTTCACTTTGGCAAGCTTGTGCTGTGACCTGGAAGTAAAGCTTGGCATCATGCAAGGTCAAAGTCTTGGACCATAAGCCTCTAGTCTTCTGGCTTGAATAATCACAAGGAATAGAAGGCGCTAACTCAGAATGCCAACTAAGATCCTTCTTACCTAGAAATTGGGAAATGGAAGAAGGTCACTAGAAGCTTCTATTCTACCATGAGCACCAGAAGAGAAAGATGTTGTAAGGGTTTTCAGTGTCAGAGAAAAACGAGAAGTCTATGGAGCAGGATTGACTGAATTGCCTGGAGCAAGAGCCAACCCAGACTTGGGAATATGCCCTCTGACCTCTTCTCTGTCCATCTATATGTCAGCTGTTAACTTTGGATGGACAATATGAGGGGGTCCTGGAAGGGCAGGAATGGGATATTTGGAGTTTGAGGGAGTTTTGTGAAAGGGATAACCAACCATAATAATAACATATCAGAATGATTGTGGCTAGGCCTACCCCTTCTGAAATTTCTCTGGAAGCTGCATTTATATTTCAGAACCACTACAGGGTAGCTTCCCGCAGCACAGCCAGTGACCTTCCAGGATCTTCTATTCTTATGATGCTCTGCTCTTTTCACCTTCTGGCCTGACAGGACTAGGTCCTGCTAGTCTCAGCAGCAGGAGATGATGACCTAATGACACAGTGAGAAATCAAATTCTTTTCAAAGAAGCCTTGGTATCCATTTTGTGACAAAGGCTCGGGTTTATAGACAATAGTACAAAATGCAGTGTGTAGGTGATCACCATTTCTTTCCTTATTCATTCACCTTAATGACACCCCAAGATTTGAGTCATTTCATATTTGGGTTTTGTCCAACTATTCCCCAACCCCTTCCCATAGCATACCATAGTCTCTGTAGGACTGTAATCTGGACTCTTGGTGGGTGAGTTTCCCCTCACTGTGGATCCCACACCCAGTTTTGGCCTGTTCCTGCCTTGGGTAACTTGATCCTAAATTCTATCTTTGTAAGATTGCAGAGACCAGACCTTTTTCTTCTTAGTCTGTCATCAGGGTTTCTGAGCTTGCCTAGTGAATGCAGACAGAATCCAAATGAACAAATGAGTTCTTCATCCTCACCTCCCACAATATATCCTTTCCCCATGCTTCTGGTTATCCTCTTCCTTGCCTTAGGAGCTCCTGAGGAGTTTCCTTAGTGGGGCAAGTGGAATCTTTCAAGCATAGTGGCAACACCTCACAGCCCCATTCAGTTGCTAGGATGGCTTCAAGTCACCAGGTCAAGCCACACACCACAAGGCAGTGGCGTCAGTGCAACAATCAGATCACTGAATCCAAGGTCTCTCCATCTTGGCCCTGACCTACATGTGCAGGGAAGATGAGGCTGACAATTCTCTGTAGTCAGGAGTCATCCTGTGCATTCTGGAAGGTTTAGCAGCAACTCTGACATCTAGACACTTGATGCTGATATCCTCCCTCCTCCCTTGGTATAACTACTTGAAAGCTTGTCTCCAAATGCCACTGAGAATCCCTGGACTTCGTAGAAGGGCAAACTCTCCTCACAAAGAGGGCAGTTATTGCTCTAAAGCTGTGACTGAGAAGAAATCATCTTCCTTAGTTTGTCTTGGATCCAGACCCAACAAGACTGAACCCCTTCTGAGTTGCCCTCTCAGGACTTGGAGGTTGGCCACTGCCTGGGCTCATTTCTGACCACTCTGTTCTCTCGGGGAGCTCATGCAGCCTGGTGTTTGATGACTTCTGAAGGTATGAGTATATATGAGATGAGGAGAGAGGCCATCCATGGGCTTCTCTGGTTGATTCTAGTACTTTCTTCCCCATGGATCCTTCCTCTAGAACTTCTGTTCTCAACCTCTCCTTTGGTAGGACATGCCCAGTGCTCGGAATGAAACCTCCACAATATTTTTGTATTGTCTAAGTTTCAAGGGAATGTGATTCTTAGCTATCACATCTACCAAGCCTTTGGAACATCCTCAAGTCACACCCACCATTTCTCCCACCTCACCTGGACCCAGAGATTATCTATCAAGGAAAGTAATGCAAGAAAGAGTCCAGTTCTGGTCTCCAGGAGGTCCTAGAGCAAAAGCTGGTTTTGGTCAGCTGAAATTCTTGAGTCTCCAGTGCTGAGGGCTAGAGGAATAGAGGCAGTTTCTTTGGTGTAGACTCAGAAGTTTGTTGGCTGAAACTCCCAAATTGGCGTACACCCCAAATGCAACACAAAAGCTTGTACTTCTAGAGTTACAACACCCCCTAATTTAGTTTTCTCTGTAGCAGCATGAGCCAATGCCCTCAAATTATGTGCTCCTCTAAGTCTCTGTTTCTGCTGGTGGGCCTTTGCTCTGACACCCCCTGTTGGAATACACACACACACACACACACACACACACACACACACACTTACAAACACACACACACAACACTCTACTTACATGTGACTCTGTCATCCTCCATGCCCATGTCTGCTAATGAGATGTCCCAGGCTGCCTGAGGTTGTCAGAAGGTCTATATTGTGAGACCTCAATTGACAGGCCCTCTGGGAATGCAGTTCCCTATAATTAAATTCTTATGTTAAAAAAAAGTCCTCATCAATCAAAGAAAACAAGCTGCCTGCATGTGATGTGTGTGGGTGAGGAGACGTGGTAAAGTAAAATGGGGCAGAGTTTAAAGGCCTTTACAAGACTCCCTAGTGATCCCTGTCTCACTGCGATTCTCCTTGCCTTTACAAGCAATGACCTCATTTCTGATCTGGGGGGCAGGCTCCCAGTTACCCCCAAGAATCATGGAACAAGCCAGAGTTTTACTGGGGAGTAATCTATGTATAGCTGAGTGACATGGAGAAGCAATACAAGACATACCCCTTGGTTGCAGTCTGGGTGCTGGAAAGCCACTCAGCTCTCTGAGCCTCAGCAGAGCCAGTCTAGAAAATGGCGCCATGCTTTTGACACAGTGTAAGAACCTGGTGAGCAGGGGCAGGACTGATGTTTATGCACACATAGAGTGCTTCCGGGGTATGATCGGGAGGAAAGGATGGGCACCTACTACAAGTGCATCGGGTACTTTGGGGAAAAGAGACACCCAGCAAGTTAGGTGGGCTGGGGCAGAGATCTCTCTGACTGGGAGATTGAGGGGATGACCTCTTGGAAAGTTCCCTCCCAAGCAAAGCCCTGGCAGATTCTGAGTCTCTCCAGAGGGAGAAGGTGGATTGTATAGTATTGTATAGGGTACCTACCACTGATCTCCTCAGGCCTGATTCAGCTTGGGCAAGATCCC
>PVKC010007566.1:0-20157 GCA_004027635.1 Crocidura indochinensis
CCGGAGCAGTGGCGTGAGCTGTAAGGTGTCTGCCTTGCGCACACTAGCCTAGGGCAGACTATGGTTCGATCCCCCAGCATCCCATATGGTCCCTCATGCCAGGAGCGATTTCTGAACACATAGCCAGGAGTAACCCCTGAGCATCACTGGATGTGGCTGAAAACCCCCCAAAAAATCATTAAAAAATGGCATATATTTCTAAATGTATTTTATGTGTACAAATTCACTAATTTCAACATCACCTGAGAGCAAAAGCAAAATAATTCCTAATTAAAAGTTGTTTGATACACTGATATCTGATACCATTGACCAAAACTTGAAATTCCCTTTTGTAATTTGTGACCATTATAAGAAAAATTAATTGTGGCAAGTTGTACTTTTTGTTTAGTTTTGCTTTGGGTCACATTCGACAACACTCGGGTTACTCCTTGCTCTGCACTCAGAAATTGCTCCTGGCAGGCACAGGGGACCATATGGGATGCCAGTATTCGAACCACTGTCTGTGCTGGATTGACTGCATGCAAGGCAAACGCCCTACCATTCTGCTATCTTTCTGGCCCCAAGTTGTACATTTTAAATGAACTATGCAAGTAGAAGATGCATAGTAGATTACTTGCTTGCATATTTCCAGAAACTTTTCTGAAAGTCTGCAATTTCTGATATTATTCTGATACCAAAATTCTTTGAAGAAATCACACAAAAATGATTGACTTCAGAGAATTTCTAAATAAATATTAGCAAATTTAGCCCATTGTAGTTTTTTCCACCCCCAATCATTGTATTTTTAAGAATTCCATATTGTGAGGCGGGAGAGATAGCATAGAGATAGGATGTTTGCCTTGTATGCAGAAGGTCAGTGGTTCAAAGCCCAGCATTCCATATGGTCCCCTGAGCCTGCCAGGAGTGATTTCTAAGTGTAGAGTCAGGAGTAACCCCTGAGCATTGCTGGGTGTGACCCCAAAACCAAAAAAAAAAAAAAAAAGAATTCCATATTGTGACCTAGTAGGAGTTATTCCTAAAAGGTAAGCATGAGAAATATATTTTTGATATTTCTCTTAGAAAACAAATGAATAAATGTACAAGCCTATCAATTAAAGCCAAACTATTATTTAATGATATTTAGTGGATATTCAACCAAATTTTTAAAATATCATGCAAGCTAAGGGCATCTTTGGACATCAGTGGAAGGATATTGATATTGGTGTTGATTGTACAGCTAGAATAAAATATACCTCATATGAAATATACACTCATATGAAAAGTTAGCACAGCTGTAAGGCATTTGCCTTGCATGCAGCCAATCCAGGATGGACAATGATTCGAATCCCATCATCCCATATGGTATCCCCTAAGCACCACCTGGTGTGACCCAATAACAAAACAAAAGTATTGTCAATCATGGTTTCTAAATAGAAATTTGAAAGGCACTTGAGAAGGGGAATATGGAAAGCCAGGAAAAGTATTACAGTAGATAGAAAGAAAATTCTATTTGTTAAAAAAATGGCATGTATGAGAAATACAGCTGACTGTATTTAATGTTTTACAGGTAGTAAAATAGAGCTTGAGAGATACTGCAGGGGTTAAAGTCTTGGCCTTGTGCAGGATTGACCCTGATTCTGTTGTTGATTTCATTGCCTCACACTACATATGACCCCCTCTCCCCACACACACACCCATGCACTACTGAGAGTAAGCACTGATTTGCCAGACTACATAACCTCTCTTTGAACTCCAATATTCTTTCCATCTGAAAATATAATGAATGCATGATTTCTCTGAGAGGTTTTAGAGGGTTAAAAGTAAAGGCATTGGGGCCAAAGCAATAGCACAGTTGATAGAGTGCTTGTGTTGTACACAGCTAACTGGCTTCAATCCCCAACTTCCCTATAATCCCCTGAGACCACCAGGAGTGATTCCTGAGTGCATTGTCAGGAGTAACCTATGAGTATTGCCAAATTTGACCTAAAAGTAAACAAAACAAAACAATAAAATGATATTATTCAGATATTGCTTGACTTCTTCCTTATTTTCTTTTTTTAATTTTATTTTTAATTATGAGAACAAAGATGCAAATAAAGAGGACAAGGTAAAGTTACAGTGGAAGGACGATCACCCATAAACAGAATTCTCAGTAGTCCCATCGATGATATCTCAGCCTTGAACTTTCAGCCAAAGAACATTAAGAAAAACAAAACAGAACCCATGTACAATTACTTTGTCCCTCAAGTCCCCAAATTGTAGTAAATACTATTTCTTAGCAGCACACAATATAATCTAAAGACATAAGACTTATGTAACTCCTTTTTCCTTATTTTCTTTACATCCATTGAAACCTTTGTTTTGATGCATCTTTGTAGTTCCAGAACCTAGTACTTTCCTAGACACATAGTTTTGTCCAATAAATGTTCATTAGGTCATTTTCTGCCCTCTGAAGAGCTCTGGGGCATTGCAGTGTCAGGCACTGAGACTGATTAGTGGCCATAATCTGTCTAGTAATAGTCAGTGTGTGAGAGTAAAGCACCATTAGATAAGCAGACTAAGATAATACCTGAAGAGCAGGATACCTAGCCCTGTGTTTCCCATGTAAATGTGCTAAATTGAGTGTATGTAGTTCAGGGAAAGAGCTGTTGTTTAGAAAGGGAAAAGTTAAGGTGTGGATGTAATGTGTCTTCAGTTTTCTTCATATGTAAGATCATCACACATGCTCACATATGCCCACAAAGTTCCATGTTTTACTGATTTGCTATATTTACTGTATGATTAACATCAGTGTGGTGCTGTGTAGATGTTTAAGCCTGTTGTGTACCCCTGTGAGGTTCTTGTGAAATTGCTTGAAAACTGAGAGTCAGGCATTGTCATGCTGTATTCGTGAAGGGTGGTAAGGGACAGATCTTCAGTCTAAACATTTTGACATCCGGAATGAGGTGTTACTTTGGGGCTCTAATAGTTCCTGTTGCAGCTATGGCCATTGTTAATGCACCACTTTTTGGCTTCCTGTTTCTGGAAGAGTGTCCTGACATGTCTTGGCTGACTCATCAGTGAGGTGTGGTATGTCTTCCAAGTCTCCTCAATGACTGAATCAGACAGGAGTCAGGAAGGGCTAGGGGCTGATTATCAGGAAGTTGTGGTTTATCCTCACCCATCAGGCCCTACTCTGGGGAAGAAGAAGCTGTGGTAGCAGCAGCAGGAGGTCACCGAGAAGAGTGCTGAGCATGATGCAGACAGACACCATGAGCAATGAGAGAGCAAAGACCTAGGCTAACCTCATTGAGAGAAGGTTTTGTCTAGCCCTTAGGGACACAGGCCTGATACTAAACACCTCTCATTTATATGTTTAGGAGTTAAACTAATCCTTCTCTTTTATACAAATAGTCTTTTCAAGGTATTTTTGTCAAGAGCTTATATTCTCCAGTTTTTGAAAGAGAGCTTAGTGGAAGTTTCAGTGTCTTTAACCAGGAAGAAGTAGGACATGCAAAAGTGTCAGTTTTGTTCTAGACTGTGTCCAATGAATGTAAAAGTTAGAATTATCTGGATCCTCAAAGGCTTGCTATAGGGAGAAGAGAGCTGGTCCTAGGAGAATTGAGAGGATGGGTATACTGGAGGGAATGGGTGGTAGGGAAGGACTCAGTCTGGACCAATGGTGTGGTATCACACCCACCCACATGCATGGGTGCGCGAGTACACACACACACACACACACACACAGTAGTAGTAGTAACTTTCCAGGGGTGAGTATACCTAGGAGGATGGGATATTGTCCCTAACAAAGGAGTAAGTTAGCAATTAGAACAGGAATTCTCTGGTGCAAGTCTGGGAGAGGTCTGTAAGACCTGAGCCTTTGTGGGAAGGATCTCCTCTTAAGGGTCATCTCCTGGTGCTGCAGCTCATGAAAGAGTGTTCCTGGGAAAAATCCTTGACTGAATAATCTGCTAAAATATTAAGGGGAAGGGGTCTTTGAATCACAATGATTATGATGTTTCTAACAAGTCTTATCCATAACTTTTTGTTTCCTCAGTGTCAAATCAATAGTGCCTTGACTTCCTTCCACACTGCGTTGGAACTTGCCATTGATCAGAGAGAAATCCAGCATGTTTGTCTGTATGAAATAGGTAAGTATAAGATATCTGGGGCTCAGTGGGCAAGTCTAGTCCTAGCATACTAGCCTAGCCTCTATCCCAGGTCCTATAGTTTTGTATTTATGAGATGTTTAACTTCTTGCCATAGATGAGCACTAGAGCAAGTACCAAGACTTCTACTTAGGGTCGGTTTATGTTGTGTGAATATTTATATATTCTATGCACTTCTTTTACTTTTTTTTTTTACCACAAGTGCTCTTTATGTTGAATTTTCAGGTTGAAGTGTTTATAGACTTAGAATGCTCTGTTACTATAGTACAAGGAATAATACAACTGTCTTTCCTGTCCTTTAATTTATTCCTTAGATATTTGAATATTAAGATGCATGAATTGATTGAAACCTCTTTTAAAATGCTTATTGGATAGCTCATTAGAATTCAGAAACAATCAGCCCCCTTTTCCCATCAAGGTTCCCTGAGAGGATCCGTACAGTTTCAGAAAGAGTCAGTCATGTTCTTCTAAGCCTACTCTCCTGCAGTTAGCTCAGGGCCCTGGTAGGGGCTGCTTAAGCTCTTAGAGTGGCCATTGGCAGGAAGGAATCTCTCTTGTAGCAGTTTGGAGCTTCACATGAGATGAAGGGGTGCATACTGACAGGCACCGCCTGGCATATATGTTAGCTGCTTTCCCATCTACAAATAAATTTATAGACAGACTTGAAATCATCAGATTGTCTGAGGATCTCCCCACCCTCCTTGAAGTTGTGGCCCAGTCTTTTTTGCTGGTGACACTAAATTCTCTTTTTTACTATTATTGCATCACCCATTTATGTCAAAGTTGTTCTGAGTGTCCTGGGAATAATTTTGGGCTTGGGTCAACAGTTTGGAATACAGGGTTTATTTATACATTGTGAGTTCAGCCTCTGACTCCAAGGTCACCTCATAGAGCACACAAAAAAGGAAAGAAACTGAAGAGGAAGGAGAGATGAAGAGAGAGTGATGGAAATCAGAAAGGAATTTGGGACAGAGGAAAGAACTCCTTAGTAAGGCAGTTGCCACTCGGCAGGCAGATTTTTTTTTTGTGTGTGGTTTTTGGGTCACACCCGGCAGTGCTCAGGAGTTACTCCTGGCTCCATGCTCAGAAATTGCTCCTGGCAAGCACAGGGGACCATATGGGGCACCGGGATTCGAACCGATGACCTTTTGCATGAAAGGCAAACGCCTTACCTCCATGCTATCTCCCGGGCCCCGGCAGGCAGATTGGAACCAGAAGATGCTGCCACTTAAGATGCTGTGGATATACTTGTCATCCTCAACCTTTTTTTCCCTTTTTTTGTGTATGTGGGAGGCTCACCGAGTGATGCTCAGGGATTACTCCTGGCTATGTGCTCAGAAATCGCTCCTGGCTTTGGGGGACCATATGGGACACCTGGGATCGAACTGAAGTCTGTCCTAGGTCAGCCATGTGCAAGGCAAAATACCCTACTGCTGTGCTGTCGCTTTGGCCCCCTGAACCTTTTAAAGAAAACTGTAAACTAAACAAATTGAAAACTTCCTGGTAAATTGGGATGTGCTTTTTAATTACTGAATTAAATTTCAATGTCTGAATGCCTAATTCAGAGGAAATGTATTTTTATGTCTTAACTCTGCCTCAATTCTGTTATTCAGTGCAGAATGGGATATATTTCAAAGGACTTGAATTAAAAAGCCTTGCTTAGGTAACTTCAATCCCCCTACTTTTCAAAGATACTTATTGTTTTCTACTAATTTTATTTAAAACTAGTTGTATGAACATACATAACATTGTATTATGTACTATATAGTGTTTTGGCAGAGTTAATAAAATATAATTTTGAAAATAATTTATGAACAGTTTTATACTCATAGAGTTATATTTTTAGTGCTCATATTTGAAGACCTTGATGAAAATTGGGAACCTCTTGAAAATTTCAAATAATTAATTGTGTAATATTAGGGAGATGGTGGCAGTCTCTTTTTGTGTACTATTTCCAAGTTTTTGGCCATGTAGCACTTTAGATGGAAGTCACATAATCATTATCATCAAATTTACTCTAAAAGATGTCAACAAAAGAATGTGGCATGGAATTATTCAAAAGTGTGACTCCTTATCATTTTTACTGTTCATATGACAGTTCATAGATCTGGTCTTGTGAAACACAAGATACCATAATTCTTTTTTTTCTACTTATTTAAAAACCTTATTTACTTATTTTTAAACCACATTGGGTGGTGCTCAAAATTTACTCTGTGCTCAGGGATTACTGGGAATCTTATGGGGGTACCAAGGATATAACTCAGGCCATCTTTGTGCAAGGCAAATGCCTTATCCATTGGACTATCTCTAGCCCCCAGAATTTCCTTTTAATGATACACTGACCTCAAAACTTCAATCCTTCCCCTCTTAGTTGCTGTGCCATAAAACCTCATGCCTTGGGTTTTATTCTTGGTAAAAATGAGTACATCCTCAACCTTCACAAGGATTTGAGAGAATTATGTCATATTCCTGGCTCAGAAGGACTTAGTCTATGGGAGATACTGTTTATAACAGTGAAGATCAAATTCCTTCCCTTTTTATAGCTACTCTTTGCAGTGGTCCTCAAACTACGGCCCATGGGCCACATACTATATTTGTTCCCATTTTGTTTCTTCACTTCAAAATAAGATATATGCAGTGTGCATAGGAATTTGTTCATAGTTTTGTTTTTACTGTAGTCCAGCCTCTACCGATCTGAGGGACAGTGAACTGGCCCCCTGTTTAAAAAGTTTGAGGACCCCTGCAATTTATAGGATGCTGATATTGGGGTGACGGGTTTCACTGCCAACTTACAGGGGCTAAGAGCTGAGATAGGGGAAAGGGATTGACAATTACTAGGATTCACTAAGGAGCAGGTGAGTACTTGAAGACCTGGTATAGAGAATTAAATAGCTCTGCCTGCCTTTCTGGGCTTGTTGGACTGTGAAATGCTGCTATGCTTGTCCTCTCACACCCAGAAGTAGCTTAGAAAAGACTTGGAGTATTTTCCTACAAGATAGCATGGAGGTAAGGCATTTACCTCTCATGCAGAAGGTCATTGGTTCGAATCCTGGCATTCCATATGGTCCCCCAAGCCTGCCAGGGGCGATTTCTGAGCCTGGGCCAGGAGTAACTCCAGAGCACTGCCAGATGTGATCCAAACCCCCCCCCCCCAAATCTTGACATCATTTTCTATGCCACAACAGCAGCATTTATGAAATTAGCAACATCAAAACCAAACATTCTTCCCCAAAACATGACATTGAAAATTGTCAAGAGCAAAGGATGATTTTTCAGAATTCTTTTTTTTTTTTTTCGGGCCATACCCATTTGATGCTCAGGGGTTACTCCTGGGTAAGCGCTCAGAAATTGCCCCTGGCTTGAGGGGACCATATGGGATGCCCGGGGATCAAGCCGCTGTCCTTCCTTGGTTAGCGCTTGCAAGGCAGACACCTTACCTCTAGTGCCACCTCGCCAGCCCCAATTTTTCAGAATTCTTATGTAATATTTATCCAAAGAAAGAAAGCCGTTATTAGGGGGCTTGTAGCTTAAAAACAGGACAAATTTTTTTCTGTCTTTGGGTGATAATTTGAGAACCATTCTCTCATAGGTTGGTGCAGCATGATCGAGCTGAATTTCAAGGATGCCTTCGATTCCTTTGAGAGGCTAAAAAATGAGTCCAGGTGGTCTCAGTGCTATTATGCCTATTTAACGGCAGGTTAGTAGATCTCTTGTTTTCCTCAGCTTACAACTGTTGGTAGATGGAACACAACACAGAGGATGCACAAGTGGCAGATGCACTTCCTTGGTTTTCGCTCGTTCAAGTTCATGTTTGCGCTTCTATGTAAATATCTGTGGAAAATGACACTCATTGACCCAGCTAGACACCAGCCTTCCTACACCCACATTCATCACAATTCCCTTCCCCTACCCCTACCTCATGGTGTTGGCTTTGTCAGGTGGGTTGGGATTGCTTTTGAAGAATGTTTTTCAATCTATGCCTTAAACAGTTGCCTTAAACCAGAGGTCTTCAAACTACGGCCCGCAGGCCACATACTGTATTTGTTCCATTTTTGTTTCTTCACTTCAAAATAAGATATATGCAGTGTGCATAGGAATTTGTTCGTAGTTTTTGTTTTTACTATAGTCCAGCCTCCAAAGATCTGAGGGACAGTGAACTGGCCCCCTGTTTAAAAAGTTTGAGGACCCCTGCCTTAAACAGTTCATCCTATCCTTTCCTTCTCCTTTGTTTTATTTTATATTATTTTATTTTTGTTTGTTTGGTTTTGGGTCACACCTAGCGGTGCTCAGGGGTTACTCCTAGCTCTGAGCTCAGAAACCACTCCTGGCAGGCATGAGGGACCATATGGGATGCTGGGAGTCGAACCACTATCTGTCCAGGATTGGCTGTGTGCAAGGCAAATGCCCTACCGTTGTGCTATCTCTCTGGCCCTGTTATATTTCTTGTTCATTTTGGAATTTAAGCATAGAGAGCATAGCATATCTTTTCACTGTGTTAATTGTTTACACCCTGATTTCAGGCTAGTATAAATTTTTAGTAACTTTGTTTAATTTTGTGATTTTGAAGAGCCCAAAGTATTCCATCATGACATGTCATTATCACAGAAATACCTGTAATTTCCAATGTGACTGCCTGGTTTTAAATTTTGCCCTTATATGAGGCAGTAGCTAAAGACATGCTGCCATCTGGTGGAATAAAGGGTTTTCTGTGCCCTGAGATCCCTCAAGCACTTTGGGGGTGTGAGATAGGAAGATGTGGGTAGTGAAGAAAACCACGTGATTGTGCATTTTGTGACTTTAACAGAGAACTCTTCCTGTACAGCCAGAGTAGTGACTCTTACTTAAAATCAAGTCTCTTCCTGCATGCCAGCCCTGACTTACCCCTATGCTGCTTCCTGCCTCTATAAACTTGACAACTCAGAACCATAATTAGTATTAGTCTTTCATGCCTGGTTTATTTCACTTAAGATAATGCCTTTAAACTTCATCTGTATCGTCCTATGAACCAGAATTACATTCATTTTTAACGCTGTATTTATGTATATGCTTGTTTATGAATATAGCAGTGGACATTTGAGGTATGTCCCCCTTGTGGCTGTTGTGAGTAATGCTTACTGTGACTGGGTCTCTGAGACCTGGCTTCCAATTAATTCCTTTATGTATGATTATAAATGGGATTTGCCGAACCATAGTCTTATTTGTATGCTTTGATCTTTTAAAAGGTGTAAAATTGAATGTAAAGTAAAAATTACTTGAAAACTTAGAACTGTTACTTAGGAGGTGGAATAAATTCAATCTTCATGGAAGAGCTAAGCATCTTTTTTTGGTGGGGGTTTTGAATTTCACACGGCAATGCTCAGTGGTTATCTCTGTCTCTGTGCTCAGGGAGGGTCACTCTTACTTGGGCTCGGGGAACCATATGGGATGGGGGATCAAACATTTGCAAAGCAACACCCTTGGAGACATACCCAGCAATGCTTAGAGGTTTCTCCTGGCTCTTAGTGGTAATGGAGAGACCATATAGAATATCAGGATTTAACTCTCTTTGTCTGTATGCAAGGCAAATGCCCTACCAGTTACACTTCTGCTTTAGTCCCTCCTCATCTGTGTCTTTTAAAACAATTCTCATGGGCCCAGAATGTGTTTTATGGGCAGAACCTATGCCTCATTTTTGAAATGCCTTAGGTTCAATTCTCAGCACTGTGAAAAATAATGCTGTATACAATGAGAAAAGGAGGTGGGCATTCCCCAGGAGTTGTGATATTGTTCATATAGTGCTTCACAGGGGTTCAGTGGCCACGGTTTAGCCCCTTTCTGGCTGTTTCTGTTAGCTTACTCATTCTTTTGTTTTTAAAACATATGAATGGTTTAGTTAGAACATCATCTGTAATGTGAGGAAACTTCAAGCGAGGGCAGCAGACCTTCCATTACGTGAGTTTACTGAGTACTCTTAGGTAAACCCTTTACTTTCTCAGACCTCCTCATTGCTCTGCTTTCTACCATGATAGGCCTGGGGCTTCCTTCTGGTTTTAAAAAATATAGCTCTGAGGGTCATTGGGATGGAATTTAGACCCCTCACATCTGGATCAGGGTTGCCTCCATCACATGGAATAAGTGTTTCCTTCTTTTGACTATTCTGCCTAAGTCTCTTCTTGCAGAAACCAGCTTTCTATCAGCTCGCTCATTTTTCTCAGCTTTCTCCAAGCCTTGTAGCTTCTGCTTTGCATCACCCCCAGCCCTAACTGTCTATTCACCACTTGTCATGGCCTCAAACTCATCCTGACCTAGCCCCAAAATGTGAGAACTAGACCTTTTAGTTCTAGGCATGGGCAGATAAGAGATAGGAGCTAGGAAACCCATGGACATTCCAGCTAAGATCTGAAAAGCAATGTGTGGCCAAGGCCACATCTAAGGATCTGACAAAGATAGCATTACTTGGTGGAGTTGCATCAAGGAACTCGGACTCCAGCTGAGTGTGAAATTTGGAGAAGGTAAAGGGTAGAGGAAGCAAAGGAAGTATGATTAAGTCTTGGGGGGGTTAGGATGGAATAATGATATATGAAGATTATTAAAGAATTAGCACTTGCTAGATAGATAGTATAGTGGGTAGCCCTACCCACTGCCTTGCACACAACCAACCCTGGCTTGATCCCTGGAATCCCATATGGTTTCTTTAAGTACCACCAGTATTAATTAATGAATACAGAGCCAGGAGTAGCCCTTGAATATTTTTGTGTGTGACCCCAAAACCAAAAAGTAAAAAAATCTATCTTACCAATTCCAAGGCTTAGCTTGATTGAATTCTTGCTCCTCAGAACTTCCCTGATACCTACAGAGATCATTTCTTCTTTCTTGAATTTCTTCAGCAGCATGTTTTATGCCTCCAGCTGTGATTTGGGTTTCTTCAGAATGCAAATGTGTGCTCTGCTTCATAGTCTTGCTGGCACCTTACAGGTGGCAATAAATATGTGTGGAAATGATTTATTTCTTTCTAGATACAGGGATCTCATCTTCTCCCAGGCAATCTGCTATATTATTTTACTGTTCATTCCTATTATTATTGATTCTACTTTCTCAGTATGTAGACTTCAGTGAGTATACATTGGCAGAATTGCTACTTTCTTAATCAGAGAAATATTTCTGTGGCTTTCCCATTGGTCCTCTAAAACCTTTAGAAACTCAATACCTAGGAAATAGTTTCTGAGTAAATGGAATGGCCAACAGCAGGATGATGTTGTCCTTTGTAAAACTGATTTTTAAAAAATTGTTCCCTTTTTTCCCTTTTATAGTATCATAAACCTAGTGATTGCTTGGAGATACTTTATATTTAATACCTAAAGATACTAATGCTTTCTTACAGTTTGCCAGGGAGCTACTGGTGATGTGGATGGGGCACATATTGTCTTTAAAGAAGTCCAGAAACTCTTCAAAAGGAAAAACAACCAGATTGAACAATTTTCAGTTAAGAAGGTATGCTGGAGCCTCTTGAAATATGGGTTGTGATGAGCATTTGTAATTAGTGCTATGATGAATAAATTCTATTCAAAACTGGCAGCTAGCTTGCCCTGGATGATGCTAATAGCCACTGCAAAGAGAATTTTTCCTACATAAAATGGGATGTATCTATGTTGCTGCAAATGATGCAAGTGGTTGTGTGTTTTTCAATGATGGGGGAATGATGACAGACTCTACACAGAACACTGGCCTATTTAGAGATAGAGGGCATCTCCCCAGAGTCTAGTCATTTCTGAAAAATAAACACTGGCCAAACCTGGCAGAAGGAGTGTGGCCCTTGATTGTGTCCAGGTCATATGTAGTATAAGTGTGCCCACAGCTATAAAAATTTAGCACTTAAAATAGCTAGTTACTGAATAAATGAAATGACTAATACTATAACATTTTGTGCTACTCAAACACAAAAACATGGGTGCCAGTTTTGTTAGCAGAAGGGCATCGGTCAGGAATGATAATGCCTCCAATTTATTTAGCAGTTTTAAGCATTAATTTGCCTGAATTACCATGTATTATCATATTATTTATTCATGTATTGTGTCCTGATTTTCTCCCATGATTTACTTTTTATTAGTTTATGTTGCACAGCATGTTCTTGAGTATGAATCAGAGCATAAAGAACAGTGCCACTGAGCACCATGATACATAAAAAGTAGAAAAATCAACAAAACCATCATCTGAAGTGGGTCTTCTCAATAAGCCCACCGAATCAGTGCCACCGGAGTCACTTAATGAAATGAATCCTAAGTTCTTAGTATATACTCTGGATTTTGATTGTAGATGGAGTTGAATACAGTTGAGTAAATAAACATGCTTATAGAGGGAAAGAATTTCATCTTCAGCGTTGTTGGGAAGGGCAATTCATGTGGCATTCCTATGTTGCTAAACATTTCCAAAGTGCACTTCTTAACTTTAAATTTATTGTAAGAATTTTTTTTAAAACAAAAACAGGCATAATAGGAGACATTCTTATTCTCATTCCTTGCAGGCAGAGAGGTTTCGGAAACAAGCTCCAACCAAAGTGCTTTGTGTGCTGGCTTCTGTGGAAGTACTATACCTGTGGAAAGCCCTTCCCAACTGCTCCTTCCCCAACCTCCAAAGGATGAGTCAAGGTAAAAAAAATACCAGATGCCTTTTGGTGCGATTGGCTCCAGTTTCTCAGAAATATTGTCCAATCTATCGCTTCTCGGCCTTTTGGCTAAGATCAAGCGTAGAAATATTGTCCAATCTAGAGAGAGCAATTCTGACAGATCTGGACTCATGGTGCAGTTGCTTCAGGTGATGGAGCACGAAGTGCTGATAGATGCTGTTCTGAAGGTGCTATGCACTAGTTGTCTGCAGCATTATTTCTGTACCCATGGGGGTTGCTGGAAGAGAGAGTCCAGCAGATAAGGTGCTTGCCTTGCACATGACTGACCCAAGATTAATTCCCAGTACCTCATTTGGTTCACTGAGCCTCCCCTCAGGCCAGGTATAATCTCAAAACATAGATAGAATATATTTTTAAATATTTTATTTTCACTTTAAGCATCTGTCATACAATACTGCTAATGATAAGATTTCATACATACATTGTTACAGCACCAAACACTTTAGCAAAGGGTCTGCTTTCCTCCACCTTTGCCTCAGGATACCCTCCTGACCTATCCCTGTCCCCACCCCGCCCCCTGGAAAGATCAGTTTTGTAGGCCAGTTTTCAGGTTGTTGCCCAATTTGGAAATACATATTCTTGTCTCCCCTCATCCCATTTGAAATCCCTTTGTTTCATGAGGGTAAGTTTCACAGTAAAATGAACAGATATTAGGGTACAGGCCAGTGAGTTTAATATGAACCTATGCTCTAGCATCCATTATAGTCAAGATCCAGAATATTTCTGTCACTAGCTCTTCTGCTTTGTCTCTATCAGCTAATCACCCTTGACCTTGAATTGCTGTGAGGAATCATAGAATATACTGCTCTGGGCTTGACTTCATACAGGTGAAACTGATTCCTGTTGGATCCTGGATCCATCTGCTGTGTATTCCTTTCAGTTAATAGCACTGTTGTCATATTAGCCACATCCCTACCACAGTTTGTTCATACATTCTTCCATGGAAGGACATTTCATTTATTCCTGAGTGAGGCTCTTAACTAGCATGAGGAAAGTTGCTGCATATGAAAGTTTTCAGCATAAGTATACAAGTTTTTTGGGGGAAACAAATATGCTTATGTCTCAAGTTAATATAGAAGAATTTAATTAGAAGTCAGCATATTTAATTCAAGTGAATTCATTTCTCCTACAATCGTAATAAAAATGACTTTATGGAGGCTATATAGTCAACACATAAAGTCATTTTTATTACAATTGTAGGAGAAATTCACAGAGAAGAGAAGCTAAGTTTGAAAATAAAACAAGATGTTATTATAAAAATAAATACAATTCCATTTCTTTTTAAGGTTTAATGTCAAGCATTTCAGTAACACTTGGATCTAGCAGATTATTTTGCTTGCTTCTCACTTCTTCTACCCAAGGAAGTGTGAAAAGAAGAAAATATATTGTCATACTAAGTTTATAAAAAAGAAGCAAGACTCAGAGCAGTGAGAGGAATTACTGTAGACAAATATTTTTATAATTAGATTTTTTAAAAGAAGATTCTTCCAGGAGATGGAATAGAGGTAGAGTAGTTACAGGACCCTGCCCAGGCATAATGTTCCTTATAGAAACATGCCAGCACTGCAGAATTGGTGAGAATATTACATTGAGTAACAAAGCATAAAACTCCCCCCACCCACCACCACCATTTTATCTTCTCATGAGTGTGAAAACACTTGAGCCATGTAGCCTGATTACCAAATGACTTCTTTGTTAAAAATGAAAACCCAGGGCCCGGGAGATAGCATGGAGGTAAGGCATTTGCCT
Source organism: Crocidura indochinensis (assembly GCA_004027635.1). Taxonomy (NCBI): domain Eukaryota; kingdom Metazoa; phylum Chordata; class Mammalia; order Eulipotyphla; family Soricidae; genus Crocidura; species Crocidura indochinensis. Next base: position 14,539 of record PVKC010007566.1, read on the forward strand.
TTCATGCAAAAGGTCATCGGTTCGAATCCTGGTGCCCATATGGTCCCCCGTGCCTGCCAGGAGCAATTTCTGAGCATGGAGCCAGGAGTAACCCCTGAGCTCTGCCGGGTGTGACCCAAAAACCAAAAAAAAAAAAAAAGAATGAAAACCTGTATTCTAGGGGCTATAGATAAAGCTCAAGGGATAGAACACATGCCTAGCATGGATGAGACTCTGCATTTGATCCCTGGCACTATATGGCCTCCTCAGTATGACCAAGTGTGGCCTGTTGACCTCTAAGCCATCCCATGTATTACTGACACAATTTCCCCCATAAAAGTTACATTATCCAAAAGAATAGAGTTATAGAAAGGAATTATCTCTGGGAATTCTTATTCATATATAAATATACAAATTACCTTTTACATATTCATATATAAATTAAATTCATTTAATATGAAGACCTTATAATCATTCCAAAAGTTGTTTGTTTTCCTTTGTAGAAAATTTGTCAGATTCCTTGGCATTCTTACTAGGTTTTGGCCATATATCATATCTATTCATTGAGTCAATTGTTTATTATAGTACTTGCCTATAAATAGATACCTTTTTTTATTAAAAACTATATCTATCTACCTCTAGGTCAAAGTTTTGCCACTCTTCTAATATTTTAGAGATAAAGGAATGCAGTTGCAAAGGAAGTTCTGATCAGAGACCCAGTAGGTAACATAGGTACAGGTCCCTCATTAGAATCCTACTTAAAATGTCATTTCCTGGGGCCCGGGAGATAGCATGGAGGTAAGGCATTTGCCTTTCATGCAAAAGGTCATCGGTACGAATCCTGGTGCCCCATATGGTCCCCCGTGCCTGCCAGGAGCAATTTCTGAGCATGGAGCCAGGAGTAACCCCTGAGCACTGCCGGTGTGACCCAAAAAAAAACAAACAAAAAAAAATGTCATTTCCTGGAATTCTTGAGTTCTGCTTAAGTATGCTAAAAAGGATATGCATAATTTAAATTTCTAATGCAATTCTCAACTATTTTTAGGATCAGAGCGGTAGTTCAGGGATTAAGGTGTTTGCTTTGTTTGCAGTCAACATTGGTTTGAATCCCAGCACCTCGTATTATCTTCCCTTGTGCTACTAGGAGTGATCTCTGAGCATAGAGTTGGAAATAAACCCTGAGCACCTCTGATGTGACCCAACCTCTCTGTTCTGTCCCTCCTGAGAGGATAAAATAAGTGATCTACTATATAACTCAGAAATAATGAAGAATTTTGAGTATTCTTTTTTTTTTTTTTTTTGGTTTTTGAGCCACACCCTGTGATGCTCAGGGGTTACTCGCTCAGAAGTCGCTCCTGGCAGGCACGGGGGACCATATGGGGAACCGGGGGATTGAACCGCGGTCTGTCCTAGGTTAGCGCAGGCAAGGCAGGCACCTTACCTCCAGTGCCACCGCCCGGCCCCATGTATTCTTATAAATGCAGAATCATGTACTTAAAGTTAAAACACATACAACAATAAAAATAGGTAGTAATTGTGGCTCGAGAGTAGGCACTGTACAGTAGATAAGGCACTTGCCTTGCTTATATTTTCACTTGAAGCATCTGTCATCCAATACTGCTAATGATAAGATTTCATACATACATTGTTGCAGCACCAAACACTTTACCTAAGTAAAGTAGGTTCAATGCCTAGATTTTTTAGGAATGTCCATATTGGTTTTCAGAAGGGCTAGTATTAGAAAGACAAACATCTTTATAATTGGATTTCTTAAAAGGAGATTTTTCCAGGAGATGGAGTAGAGATAGAGCAGTTATAGAACCCTTAACTAGGCATCATTCAACCTCTGGGTACCAGGTTTAAAGGTCTTATAAACTTCCTATCTTGTCTGTTTTCCTCTATCTATCTGTACTTCCCAATAATTCATAACAGAGTTGTTTCAGGCATACAACAGTCCAACACTAATCCAATAGTGTCCCTCTCCCTCCACCAGGTTTCCTCCTGTCACCCAACTTTCACATTGGCAAGCATATAACAAATTGGTATTATTTGCTCCACCAAAACTTAAAGGCATATCAAATAGAATTGTCAGAAAATAAATAAATAAAAGTCAATTTGTGGTGATAACCATGTTATTAACCTGTATAAAAAAAATAAAATTCAACTCTGGATGTAAAAAAATTGACTAGGCAAAGAGTAATCAGTGAAAATGAGTGTTAGTTCATTATTAAAAAAGCTTGGAATAAAAATGCTTTTTAAATCTAGTAGTGAACAACCATATTCACCATTAGTAAATGCCATACTCAATTGGCATAGGTTGAGAAGTTTGTCCTGTCTTTTAAAGAAGCTCTATTAATGCTTCTTGTTAAACTTGTTTCAAGGCTATGAATTCTCTAAGCTGTAGGCTGTCCATGAAACTTTGTGTCTTAGCTTCAAATATGAATGATAAGCGAGCTGGATAGAGCATTCTTGGTGGAGTGTTCATCTTGTTAACTGTATTATATCTATCCATAAGCATCTGACTTGAAAGAGTATTTATAGCTCAGCTATAAACTTATGGGCTTCTTTGTATAGATGTTCCTTTTTTGATCTTGATACTTGCAGTGTTCTGTTGTCTGTCTTTGGCTTTTATCATTTTGAAAACAGTGAGTCTAAAGTCATTGTTAGAGGAGTTATTGACTGAGCTGGTTGGTGGTGTTTGTGCTTTGCATGATACTGTTTTCTCTCACTGAACTTGGGATTCTACATGTTTGTCTTACTTGTTTTTTTCAATGTTTCTGTTTTGTTGGGTGTGAATCTTTGTAGTTAGATGCTGAGGAATTTTTGTAGTTAGGTGCTGAGGTATTCGAGTGGGAATTGCTCTCTTCTTTTCTTTGCTTGTCTTCACCAAATGACCGAAATTATCTGTGAACACCAGTTATTACTCTGCTGTATTTTTAGGGAGTTGTGGTGTGGGCCCTTAATATGGTGCAGGTTGGGTGTGAAGGTTGTTGGGACCTAGCTGAAAGGGTAGGACTCTGCTTCTGCTTCTTGAGTAGGCCCAGTGAAGTTAGCTGGAGCCAGACCCCCCTCAATGATGGAGTAGCAAGCAAAAGATCGCATTGAATGATATTTAATCTACATGATACATAAATACACTAATAGACTTTATTGTTAGAGTTGCTTTAGGCTTGCTCCCCCAAAAAGAGCAGAAAGTAGATTCTCACCTAGACTACCCTCATCTTTCCTCTTGCCTCAATCTGATCAGCCCCCAGCTGATCAGTACATTTATTTCCTCTAGTGAATGAGCACTATCCTTAATTATCAGCCATTAAACTAGCACAGGTTCTTAATAATAGTTTATTTTACTTTATTATTTTTGTTTTTTGTTTTGGGGCCACACGCAGCAGTGCTTAGGGGTTGCTCCTGGCTCAGTGCTCAGATATAGCTCCTGGAAAGCTTGGTGGACCATATGGGATGACAGGGACCAAACCTGGGTCTGTCCTGGTTAGGCCTCATGCAAAGCAAATGCCCTATCGCTGTGCTATCACTCCAGTTCCTCATAGTTTATTTTAAGGTTCAATATTTGCTTAACAGATTCCATAAATTTAACAAAGGTACAATGGCATGAGAAGCAGTTTCACTGCCCTAAGAAGTCACTGTGTGCCACCAGTTTATCTCTCCCTCCTCTATCCCAGGTAGCCACGAGCCTCCTATGTCTTGCCTTTTCTAGAAAGTGATGTCATTGTAACTATACATTGTAAGTAAAGCCTTTTCAGATTAGCCATTTTGATTAGAAACAGTAGAATACGATTTTAAGACTTTTCAGTGCTTTGAGGTTTGATGTATTTGAACTTTTTATACTAAAGATTTATACTAATTTCTTAAAAATAAATGTACGAGGGAGGGAGAAACCTAAATTTTAGGGGGCAAATCATTAACTAAATAAGTTTTTAAAGTCAATTAAATTGTTGATGATTTTTGGGGGGGTCACACCCGACAACGCTCAGGGGTTACTCCTGGCTCTATGCTCAGAAATCGCTCCTGGCAGGCTCGAGGAACCATATGGGATGCCAGGATTTGAATCACCAACCTTCTGCTTGCAAGACAAACACCTTACCTCCATGCTATCTCTCCAGCCCCATGTTGATGATTTCTAAGGATTTAGATTTTTTTTTCTCTGTTCTCACTTCTCTTTAAGCTTGTCATGAAGTGGATGATTCATCTGTCTCTGGATTAAAGTATTTGCTTCTTGGTGCCATACACAAATGTCTGGGAAACTCAGAAGATGCTGTTCAGGTAAATTATAACTGTTGTTACATCTAAAAAAATCATGAAAACCAAAAATATCTTTATCTCTAGTATTGACTAATAATCTAAGATGACTGTTGCAATCAGAGGAAGAAATACGAAACCAGACTGTTTTGATGGAACAGTGTGAAACATCATAGAAAATATAAAAATTACCAGACCTGTCTGTGTATGCTCACATTCTTATTATCTCTGTAAACACAGATTATTGCTGTAGTCCTGGAGCTATAGCTTAGAAAGTTGTTGGCTTTGGATAGTCTGTGTATTTACATCATATGAAAAAGAGTCATGTATTTCAAATAGTTGGATGTGTTTTTGGATAGTTCTTGTTTAGGTTTATATCCCAATATTGTTTTGTGTATTCTTTTGAGGGAATTCATACATGATAATTAATCTTTTAACTCAAAAAGTATCAGTGTACTTGGATTATTATTTCAATGTGGGGTTATAAAAGTTAATAAATAAGTCTGTATAACTTGAGATACTACACGTTAGTACCAATAAGAGAGAGTTGAGACATACCAAGAGATGATTCTTGGCTTGTGTGTTTTCTGTTTTAACTCTTAAAACAGAATTTTCAAATTAGAAGGTGCAAATAATAGCTGCAGCAATAAACTATTAGAGATTGGTGTTAAAAAATAAATATCACCAATTTTGGCTGACTACTGAGTGCCATATACTGCAAAAAAAAACTCACCAGATAAGCATGGAAAGAACTTCTAAGATATATAGAAGGAGAAAAGAGGAGGAATAAAAGTGTAAAACAGACGTGAAAACCTTATATAATCCACCGTCCCTTCTCACCTTTTGAAGATGCGTGAACATTAAGTAGAAAAGTGAATTAATTCAAGAACATTTATGTTATTTCAGTACTTTCAACGAGCTCTTAAAGATGATCTGTGTCGTCAGAATAACTTATATGTTCAACCCTATGCTTGCTATGAACTTGGCTGTCTTCTCTTAGACAAACCAGAGGTATGATTTTATGTATTTTCTTAGCTAGTATTCATCAGTGGAAATGAGCTAATGAGTATGCAGAGAATAGCCTATGAAAAATAACATCCAGGGGCCAGAGTGATAGTAAAGTAAGTAGGCTAATGTTTTGCATGTGACCACCCCAGGTTTGATCCCCAGAATCCCATATGGTCTCCTGTGCATCACCAGGAGTAATTCCTAAGTGCAGAGCCAGGAGTAACCCCTGAGTATCTCTGGGTATAGTCCAAAACACAAAAAAGAAATAAAGTAAAATAAAATAAATTTAGTTCAAAGGTGTATTGTGAATTTCTAGATTTAATTCCCAGCACCATAGGAAATAAAAAACAGAGAAATTGAAAAATGTTTTTATTTTCT
>PVKC010007567.1:0-29334 GCA_004027635.1 Crocidura indochinensis
TCATACTTGGCCATTGATGCTTATAATTGCCACAAAGGGCTGCCACACAGCTTTGGGAGTAGGATGGGGGGAATCTATCACATAAGGTTTATGTAAGTTTTTTGATATCCTTTTCTGTTGATGGGAGGGACTTTGATTCAGACTCCAGTTTTTAACCACAAGTCTATGGCTATAGTCTCTGAAAAGAATATTGCTACTTAGTATGTTTTATGCCTGGTTAAATTTTTTTACTGTACTATATTAGATTTAATTATTATTAAATTTAAATATATTATATTTAATTATTAGATTATATTAGTTAAAACACTAAATACTAGTATAAATAATGATTTTCATTTATGCTTTGGAAATCCATCTTACACTCATTGGTCTATAAAGAGATGTAAAAGAGGTGTAAAAACTATTGCTCTAAAGTGATAGATAAAAATAATTTTAATGTAAAATGTAGTATTAAGAGGTACAGTAAATCAGCTTGTTAATACAACTGAGTCTAGTATCACATCACAGGATATTTACAGGAATTAAATAAAATTTTTCTTATGGCACATAAGACGATAAATAAGTCTTCTTGTAAGTAACCACTCATCTATGGAAGGTGAATTTGTTTGTGGTCTTTAGGGAACTGACTATTTTCATATTCCTTCCTTGTGACATGAATTCAATTTTTGAACCTACTATCTACTTTCTAAAAAAGCATACAATTTGTTCAATGTGGGTATTTTCTCTGAAAACACAAATTTTGGTGATTTGGGTATTCTGACACTGCATAACTAATGTAGCCCATTTGTCTGAGATTGTGTCCAATTCCATGGCATAGATTAATATATATCACAGCATACAGACATTTATGGAGAGTATTAAGCACCCTTTGTTGGGGTACCATAGCTTGTACATAAATACCATAAATGTCATTATGGTGACCACGTTGCTTAAAATATAATGAAATGAACAAAAAAAATAAAGGTCAGTAATTTAAACTAGTGGACATATTGTTTTCTAACCCAGATGATACCATTATAATTTTAAAAATTACCATTTATTCATTAAAGAAATTGCAAAGTATATGGGGTTATTGATAGAACATTAATGAACACAAAAAGAAATCGTCCAATTAAATTCTTCTAAAGTTGCCTGGTATGTTAGGATCAACAAGTCCAATTCCTTATTGAAGTTATTATCTATCAGATACTGAGGCCCAAATCTTCATTTCTAAGATCATCCTGAGAAAGATCTTTTTGTGGAGCTCATTAAAACTTTCACTCTATCATTTGACCCAAGAGAAAATATTTCCCATGACTGACAACTTTGTTGTACTTTAGTCAAAACTTTTCTGTGCCAGGATATAAAGTTTTTTTCATAAAGATTTTCTAAAGTCTGGTATTCTTTTTGTTTTGTTTTGTTTTGTTTTTGGGTCACACTTGGCAGCACTCAGGGGTTACTCCTGGATCTATGCTCAGAAATTGCTCCTGGAAGGCTTCAGAGAATATATGGGATACCAGGATTTGAACCTTTATCCAGCCTTACCTCCAGCCTATCTCTCTGGCCCCCTATTATTAAGTCCAGTTTAAATATGATTTTCCTTCAGTTCTTTTCCTATGCTGCATTTTCTGGTTGTTTTATTATGACATCACCTGATAAGTCACCTGATATCATTGAAATTACCATTTCTAAAACTTACTTTTAACTGCTATAAAGCACAAATGATTTATGATGGTTTAATCTAAGATTTTCACCTTTATGGTGGTGCAAAAAGCAATGTGTATTTAGCATACATCATACAATAAATTGTGACCTTTACCAGTAAGGAATTTTTTTGTTGTTGTTGTAGTTTTTGGGTCACATCTGATTATGCTTAGGGCATACTCCTTTCTTTGCATTCAGGAATCAACCCTAGTGAGACTCAAGAACCATATATGGTTCTGGGGATTGAATGTGGGCTGGCCATGTACAAGACAAGTACCCTAATTTCTGTACTATTACTCTGTCTTCAAGATATGTTATTAATTTATGACCCTGAACCATGCCTATGGACACCAATAGCTATTACTCAGACACATAGTCAGTGATCCCAATCCCATGATTTTGGATAATTAAGTTTATAAATAGTAAAAGTATTTAAAATTATGTTTTTGGTAGGTTTGGTGTCTGAAGTGCATATTGACTTATTATACACAATGAAATACTACATAGCAGTAAAAAATAATACAATTATGCAATTTGCAGCAACATGATTGGAACTAAAAATATTGTGTTAAATTAAGTAAGCCAGAAGAAAAAGGATAAATGCAGAACAATATCACATATAAGTTTTATTTAGAATAAATCCATGACGCATCACAATGGTCTAAATGGTAGATACTTTGAATACTGTAAGTGCCAGGGTATAACAAGGAGAAGTGATCAAATCAAGTGGAAGAGGAGAAACACAAAGCTTTTGCTCTCTTTTATACTGCAAAGAAATCTGCAACAACAGAAACAGCTATTTAGATCCAACAGGTGTTCAAACAACCTCTTACTACAAAGGCCTTAATAATGTTTTAATATTTTTATCCACAGAATCAAGGTGCATAATATGATTGTATGCCAGGGACTATCACTGCAGTACTTACTATAACTATGTTATAGTGCCTTATTTTTATTATATATAAAATAGCTCTTCAACTTCTTTGTTCACAGAGGTTCTTGGAGATATAGGTTGGACAACTGGAATTTCATAATTCAGTGCTCTATCATATTAGCTCCAAATACAGTGCTCATTAGGACAATGTCTTGAAAAAATACTTCAATTTACTCATTTTATTTTGATTATGTTTGATACTATGACCTAAAGCTTACGACCATAGAGACCCCTGAAATAGGCAACTGCACACTATAGACTTTTGTTACAGGCTCACTCATTGAGTATGTTTTTGCAGATTACTATTATCCTTTTTTATTTTTTCCTTTCAAGCTATGTTACTATCATATCACAATGCTCACACTGTCAGTTTTCTTTTAGGAAAGAAATTTTGATGCACAAGACACGGTGGATGATACTACATAGAGTAGACTCCACTCATAGTGCTCACTACCATATTGCTTAGTATTCTAAATGTGAAAATTGTTTATCCTAAAATGATCCACTCACAATCTAACCCGGAAAGTTTTATTTAGCAAAGTTCACCCCTGCCATTGGTAGTGACTAGAAATTGGAAAACCTTTCCCCTCCTATGTGCCGGCCCAATTTATTTATTTATTTATTTATTTATTTATTTATTTATTTATTTTCCTTTTTAACTATTTATTTTTCTTAATTCAATTATTTTTAACTGCTCTGACCAATTGATAAGGGTCTGGGTTCCAACTACAGTCTATGAATAGATCTCTAATGTCTGCCTATAAGTGGGCATAACTTTGTGTGCAGTGGACTCCTTATACTTGCCTAATCTATACTGCAAACAAGCCTTGCCTAGATTGTTTATAGATTGTATATTTATATATCTCATATATCATTACTCCCCCCATTCAGAACTCCTTCTATCCTCTCACTCCCTCAATCCTGATCTGTTATCTCTCCCTATTTAACCCTCTTTACCTTCAGTTCTTAATTCATTAGGAACTAATAATATCTCCCAACCCAGTAGGCTGCCACCGGGCTCCAAAAACAAAAGGAAAGATACCCTCTCAGCCTCACATCTCTTGCTCTGGCAAGAAGCTACAACCACCACTTCTGCTGACTCATTCTATGTAGCCTATTTTCTCCCACTACCCCTTTAATGTGGACGTTTACATGCTATCAGAGTAAGCTCCAGAAAGACCCCCAGCTTGAGAACACTACCTGATTCCCTACTGCTGCAAACCATTTTTTTAGACTCAATAGAACCACAGTGTGGGATGAAAATGTGCTCTAGATCTCATCCCCTACCCATGATGGCGAACCCATGGCACGTGTGCCAGCGGTGACACCCGAAGGCCTTGCAGCTGGCACGCAGGAAGGTCCATAATTAAGATATGCTGTGGGAGTCGAGTGTGCCGGTGTCTGCTTTGCAGCTCACCTGTCAACAGGGTCGGACTGACCATTGGGAAGACGGGCATTGTGTTACAGTTTGGGCACTCGGGCTCAAAAGGTTAGCCATCACTGCTAGACTATCTCAAAAAACTTAATGAGGATATCTATATTTTCTTAAGATAAATTCCTTAATAGTTAGGCCTCGTAATGGGTTTATTTCCAAATAAATATAAAGGTAGCCTATCCCCCTTTTTATTTCTTGTTTTGGTCTGCCTAGTAGGAAACTATGGTAGAAAAGTTTTGCTTTTGCTAAAACCTCAGGTCAAAACCAGAGCACAGAGATTGTATAGTCTGCTATTTTTACCCCCTAATGCAGGAACAATATAATATGGCATCATTCCTTTTTGAATAGGCACACTGAAATGGTGGAAATCTTATATATAGAAGCAAGCTCTTATCAACTTAGATAAGAACCTATGAAGTTTATAATACAGGGGCACCTTCCATCCTGAACATTTGTCATGAGGATTCGTTTTAGACCTCACGTGATCAGATATTGACCATCCAACTCTGAACCCTGGATCTCAACCACAGGAATTCCTTATACAGCTCTGGCACCAACTCCTGCCAGAGTAGGTTCATACGACATCCTGATGACAAGGAAACAGCAACAACTCGATCTAAGGGCAGGTTGCCCTACCTCATCACATAACAGTGAGATGAAATCAGAAGAAACTCCATCCTTTGATCTGTGAAAAAACAAACATCACTAATTACAGAAGACTACAACAACTGTGACTGACCAGGACTCCTGGAACCACAAAGAAAAACTCTATTCTAGAATTTGTCCTAGGGTCTGTGCAAAATCCAACATCTCTAATACAGAGGACTGACTTTTGACAACGACAGCTGAGCAGAACATTTCCTGGCACCATAAAGAAAGACCTTGGGATTCAACAATGAACATATCCGGAACCTGTAGTTAGTCTCATGACTGTAAGCTTCAAGGGTGGAGAAACTCTGTATCTCTTAGGCCAAGGGAATTTCCTTTCTAATTCCCCCAATACTTACTGTGCCCATGTAAAACAAACAAAAATCTTTGCCACACCAGCCCCCATTTATCTTTCTTTCTTTTTTTAAATTTATATTTATAGTTTCTTGTTACTATTTTCCACCCACTTTCTTTTCTTTACTTTTCTTTTTTATTAACAGAACCATAGAACATGAATCATCTTCTGCCTCATATTTCTATCTCTTCCTACAATTTGAGAAAAATAAAGTGGATGGTACCAGGGGCAAAACAGTTTCATGAACATTGAGTGGGAATTAAAAAAATGATTAAACCTAAATACTCAACCCAAAGTCAATGACAATAGAATGAAGAGACCCAAACTACAACAAACTATACACAAAAGGAACCTGTTACACTAGCAGTCCAGGGGGCTAAGGGTTGAGGTATGGGAACAGGGGCAGAGGGAGGTCAACACTGGTGGTGAGAATTGCCCTAATTCACTATTACTATGTACCTTAAATATAACTGTGAAAGACTTTAATTCACTTTGGTCTCAATAAAAATTATTAAAAAAAACTCTATCCTAAATGAGGCAATGTGTATTTGTAAATCATGAGTCTGATTTTTAACTGTTTTAGGAAACCTTACTTTATAGCTTGGCTATATGAAAAGTTCTTGAGAGAATTTTTGAGAATTCTTGAGAATTCTTGAGAGAATTCTTGGCTAAATGAAAAGTTCTTGAGAGAATATTACTAAAGTCATAAATTTAAATACTTAACATAATAATACTTAGTAAACATTTGATTTTAATTTTGCTTCCACTGTGATCTGAGTTCTAGTGCAGTAAGTTTCAATGAGTTTTGATGTATTTGATGTTGTTAGTGTTCCAGAGACTCACAAATAGGCAAGCTTTCATTCTTCTCTAAACCAATTTTAAAAGATTCTGGTAAGAACTTGAATTTTATCTTATTAATAATTTGTCTCATCTCTACTATCAACAATCATGGTAAACACATTTAACATTCTACAGAAAGGCAATAGAAAATAAAAAGAATATGAAAAATATATGGCTTACCATATATGAAATATATACATGCCAGAGTAGAATTTTTTCTTCTATTACATTCTAACATGAAGGTATTTTAAGAAAGCTATTCATATTTTGTGACTATGAAAAAGAATAATTTTCAGATGAAAAATGAGTTATGAGGTTATGGAGGATGCTTACAACCTCTTTTTATTGTTCATAAAACCAAAATCAGCCTATGCTAAAATGTCTTGCTGATGACAACATATTCCATAGTTGAACAGAATCATTAACTATTTAAAAAAAACCAATAATCAATAAGTCTTAATTTGTTGCAGTGACATTTGTGCAGGTTTCATCTAGATGAAATTAATTAGAAAGAAAATGGTTTCTCAGTGATTGGCTGGAGGAAAGGAGTCAGTGGCAAGATAAGTTTGACCCTGTGTAGTGGAGACATTTTAATGAGGATAAGCCTCAGCATATATGAATCTGGCCGCTGGTTGAGTGTATACTGACATTTCTAATTGGTTAGCAGAGGCTTTCCAAAATGGGTCAATGTCTTTGAAAGTATTTTGTGGGTCACTGGAATTCTAGGTGGATAGATAGTATTGAGACAGATTAAAATGTAATATGTGAAATAAACATCTGGGATAGAATAGTGAAGAACAATCTCATCAAGATCACAAAACCCCTCTTTCCACGCTCCTTAGTTGGGACTCAATAGCTTTTGAACATATTCATTAAAGTGAATTCAGATCCTAATTTGCTGGTACCAAAGGATTTCTGTTTTATGAGTCCTTGAAAAGCCCTGCCTATGCCAGACATCAGAGATAGCCAGATTCTGGAGTGAGGAATGTGCCCAAGAGTCCTCAGGGGAAAATGCTTATTTTAATTGCCGTAGGAACCCTTCATATCAATAAGTCTAATGAAATTAGACAAGGAGAATACTAGCAAGACTTGATCAAATACATTGGTTGTCCCTCTAGGCACATTATTAAGTTAAGAGGAATGACTGAGAGTAAACCAAAGTAACCCCTTCGACATTAACCTGAGTCTCTGGGGAAAGACCATAAGGACTTTCTTTGGACACAGATTTTTTAGCACTGAGGTGGCATGTCATTTGAAAGAAATGTTGAACAGCCTGGCAATTAAACCCTGAAATTTCTCTCAGCTCCAGGTTCTCTGGACGTAGAGTAGGCAGCTGTCTTTTGAGTCATCCTTTCCAAAGTGGGGCCCCTCTCTTCCATTGCCTTGTTTTCCCTTTTGGGCTGATTCAGATTAACGTTCTGTTGGAGAGGGTTTTCCCAGCAGGTTTAAAGAGGGTAGTATTCAAGTGGTTAAGGAGGAGACAAGAAGGCTTTACAAAGATTCATAAGCAGAAATGCTTTGCTTTGGGGTCAAATTGGGCAATGATCAAGGCTTATTCCTTACAATGAGTTCAGTATCACTCTTGGTGGGCTCATGGGACGATATGGGGGTACTGGGAATGAAACTTAGCTCATCTGCATGGAAGACAAGGACACTTTCTGCTGTAGGATTGCTGTCCCCAATGTTTTTTTTTGAAATGAATTTCACTTGAGGCACAAAACTTTATTAAGTAGTTTAATATATGAACACAGAATCTTCTTTTGAATTAAAAAACTTATGAAACAAAATGAAATGAATTATTTAACCTATATTTAATAGTAATAACTGCTCTCATAGAAATTTTATTATAGTTCTCTACTTATTAATGCAGAATCTTAAACTATCTGTAATATAATATTTTCTAACATAAAGCTAATATTTCTTACCTTAAAACACAATTTTATTTTTCTATAGACCTATTAAAATAATCTTTTTATGGGTGCCTGAAAGACAGTACAGTGCCTTTTATAAGGCCATTCTGGGTTGGATTTGTAGCAACCCATCTCTCTCCTGAGCACACCAGGAGGAATCTCTAAGCACAGAGCCAGTAGTAAGCTTTGAACACATCCAGGGTGGCCCCCAAAACATAAAAAGAATAAATAAATACATTTTATTTTATTTTTACCTTTTTTATTATTGTTTAGTATTTTATATATATATATACATATATAAAATGACCCTTCACCAGTTCAACATTCCCATCACCAATGTCCCAATATAGTTATCAGTGGAATAGGCTTGACTACTTGGAGAATGTTCTCCAGACATACCAACACCTAATTTTTGATAAAGGAGCAAGAAATCCTAAATGGAACAGGGAAGGCCTCTTCAATAAGTGGTTTTGGCACAACTAGTTAGCCACTTGTAAAAAAAGAACTTAGACCTCCAGCTAACACCTTGTACAAAAGTAAAATCCAAATGGATTAAAGACCTAGATATCAGACCTGAAACCATAAAGTACATAGAACAACATATAGGTGAAATGCTCCATGACATTGACTAAAGGCACATTCAAGGTGGAAACAGCACTCTCCAAACAAGTGAAAGCAGAAAAAAACAGAATGGACTATATTAAGCTGAGAAGCTTCTGCACCTCAAAGGAAATAGTGCCCAGAATACAAGAGCCACCCACTGAGTGGGAGAGCCTATTCACCCAATACCCATCAGATAAGGGGCTTATATCCAAAATAAACAAGACACTGACAGAACTTTACAAGAAAAAATGATCTAACCCCATCAAAAAATGGAATGAAAAATGAACAGACACTTTGACAAAAAATAAATACAAATGACTAAAAGGCACATGAAAAATGCTCCACATCACAAATCATCAGGGAGATGCAAATCAAAACAACTATGAGGTATCATCTCATCTCACACCACAGAGATTGATGCACATCACAAACAATGAGAACAAGCAGTGATGGTGGGGATGTGGAGAGAAAGGAACTCTTATTCACTGCTGGTAGAAATACCATCTAGTCCAACCTTTATGGAAAGCGATACGGAGATTCTTACAAAAACTGGAACTTGAGATTCCATACAATTCAGCTATCCCAATCCTGGATATACCCTAGGAACACAAGACTACAATACAAAAATCCCTTCCTCACACCTATATTCATTGCAGCACTATTTACAATAGCCAGACTGTGGAAACAGCCTAGATGCCCCTCAGTAGATGAATGGCTAAAGAAGCTGTGGTACATATATACAATGGAATATTATGCAGCCATCAGAAGAGATGAAGTCATGAAATTTTCCTATACATGGATATATATGGAATCTATTATGCTGAGTGAAATAAGTCATAGGGAGAGAGATAAACACAGACTGGTCTCACTCATCCATCGTTTTTGAGAAAAATAAAAGACATTTGTGTAATGATTCTCAGAGACAAAATAGAAGAGGACTGAAAGATCCAGCTCATGACATGAAGCTTATCACAGAGATGATGATCTTTTTACCTTTTTTTATTATCAGTCACAGAAATAATTACACTGAGAACCATCATAACAAAATGTGACTGAATGTGGGAAGTATAAAGCCTGTCTAGAGTACAGGCCGGTGTGAGGTGGGGAGGAGGAAAACTTTTTTTTTTTTAATGAAATCCTCTAATTTTTTTTTAAAGCCTTAGAATGTAGAGATAGCAAAACGATGTTTGCCATGCTGGTTTTTTTCTTCAATAGCTGTACTTTTTGGCAGTAACTGGCAGATATACTGACAATTCACCATTAAATATTTTAGTGTATGTATCGTAAGAACAAATTTGTTTTTCTACAGTACCATAATCACACTATCACCAGCAAAATGTTAATATTGATTGAATAATGTCACCTAAGAGTTCATCTACATTTAAATTTCATGCTGGTCCTCTAACTGTTATTTATAAAGCTTTCCCCCATTCGTAAAGTTTTAACTTTAAAAATTTTTAAATTAGTCATCATGAATTTACAAAGTTATTTATTATTGTGTTTTAGGCATACAATATTTCAGTGCCAATTCCTTCACCATTGTCCACTTCCATCCACCAGAAGAGACACTCTTTTCTTTATAATTTTTTTTCAAAATTTAATTGAACATATCTTTTTTCCTTAACTATAATTATTTTTTCAGGCTTAGAATTATATATTGTAGTAGTTACTATAACACATTTAATGTGTGCTAAATAAAGATGTGGTTGACCTTCTGGAGGGAAAACGTAAGACTTTTATTTTTGCCTTATACGAAGTTATTTTGTGTTTTCTTTTAAAAAAAATTTTTTTTTAAATTGAATCATTGTGAGATACAGTTACAAAATTGTTCAGGATTGACTTTCATCCAACAATGTCCTACTGCCATCCATTCACCAGTGCACATTTTCTGTCACTAATGTCTCCAGTTTCCCTACTGCTCTCTATCTTGTCTTCTCTCCGCCTGCCTATATGGCAATTTTTTCTTTACTCTCTGTCTTCCTCTTTTTTCTTTTAAGCACTGTGGTTTGCAATATTGAGTGTACATCAATCATGTACATCAATTTGCCTTATTTAAGCACCCAGTTCTTGTCCAGAGTGATTATTTTCAACTATATTGATATAGAAGATATGGCATTGAAGTGAAATTCTCTGCTCTACGTATAGTATACTTCCCCACTTTTTGTGGAAGTTTCCTACCAATCTTCATGGATTTTGTCTCTAATGTCTTTGAGTATTATTAGCATATTATCTTTTATTTATAATTCACAAATTAGTATTATTTTGTCTTTCCCTCTCTTTCTGACTCATTTTACTCATAATACTCTTCATATCCATATCCATAAGCTAATTTTATAATTATTTTACTAATAGCTGCCTAATATTCCATTGTGTAGATGTACCACTCTTTCTTTAGCCACTCATCTGTTGCTGGGTAGTTGGGTTGTTTCCAGATTCTGGCTTTTGTGACTAGTGCTACAATGAACATAGACATGAAGATGCCTTTCTTTATTGTGATTTTGGGCTCCTAGGGTATATTTCCAAGGAGTGGTATTTCTGGTCATATCGGAACTCAATTTCTAGTTTTCTGAATAATGTCTATATTGTCTTCCAAAAAGGCTGAACCAACAGAAATTCTCACCAGTAGTAACAAAGTTTTCTCTCTACATCATCACTTGAACTGGTTATTGTTCTTTTTGATAGATGCCAGTCTTCATGGTGTGAGATATCTTTTTTTCCCTGTCCCCCTCTAGAGATATCTTATTGTTGGTTTTATTTACACCTCCCTGATGACTAATGATGTGGCAATCTGTATTTTTTTTCAGGAAGTTTCTGTTCATCTCTTCTCTCCATTTTTTGATGGGAGTTTATGTTTTTTTTTGTTGTCTGATATCAATGTATTTAGTTATTTAGATTTTAGTTTTGTGCATGTTGTTAAAAAGAGGTTTGAGTTCTTTCTTTTTTTTTCTTGTAGATGACAAATTTTCCTGACACTACTTGAAGAGAATTTTCTTGCTCCACATAACTGAACTTTTTGTGCTGCATATGTTATATCTTCAGTCTGATTTAAACAAGAGCAGTGTTTTCTTTTATTTTGGTAACAAAGACATTTGAGGCTTTTCGTTATTTTTATATTTATAGTCAATAGATTCATCTTTAATTTTTTTGTGCTATGAATGTCACATAAGTGATACTTTGTGCATTTGAAAGATTTAATGTTCTATACTGAAAATGCCTTATTTATATAATCAACAAACAAAATGCGTTACTGTTTAAAAAATTTAAAAATAATTAAAAATTCCCGTAGTGACAGGAAACTTAGTATTTCACATTGTATCTAATATTGTTCATGCATTTATAAATAAATTCATGCACTTCCTTAATTGCATTCAAGCAGTGGCTGAATGATCCCTGGTAGCATAAAGGTGAAGAAGGTATTTGGCCTTGAGAGGAAGGTTTATCATATAACTTTCACCCCTTTTATATTTCAAATTAGGTCTTAATATAAGCATAATTGTTGGAACACAAAAATGCTTATCTTATCTCTTTTCTTTTATCCTAAAATTTATATTCTCTCTTTAATCTTCATTTTCTTTGCCACAAGTTTTACAGGATTTTCTAAGTTTTTTCAATTTGTGCTCATCAAGAATGTTCCCTCTTTCTTTCTTGAAACCAGCAGGGTGCCAAGTAATCCGTGAGAAAACCAAACTTGGACATCACCTAGGGAAGAGCTTTTTGCTTCAGAAACAACTTCCAGATCCCCAAGTGTACTTATCTCAGCGTTGTGAGGAGTTAAAGAAGTGTTAGGTGGTGTGAGGAGACCACCCATAATGGGTTTCTTAAGAGGTTGCATCTACCACACTTTCTGGGCTCATTAATGAATTATGTGCCCAGCTTACCTTTAATTTCAAAGGGTCTCTTTGGAGTTGTGCCTCTCCCTGGCACACAGAAAGAATAGCTATTGTATTGTTCCACTGGCTTCTCCCCCATCCATAGGCTGCCTGGGTAATGTTCTTCCCTTACAAATTTCATCTCACTGCTCTGTGCATCGAAACGATGCAGTTATGGAGCGCACAGGGAAAAAAATTATAATGCCATTAAAAGTTATCATAAATTTCAGATCAGCATCACTTCTAATCCGATACACAATTTTACTGCCTCTATAAAGTAGGTGATTTGCAGTGGTCTGAGGCGTCTCCTGGAGCATTTTACTTCTTTTTAAATTAAACACACCAACTTTGTGCTGAATTCAGAGTGTGGACATAAAAAAGGGGGTAAAAAGGAGAGGGAAGGTACATCAGATGGGAATTGCAATTGAATCTTTATATATGCCATCTTGGCACTGTGGTACTAAATATAGTGCCAGGTAAATAGATGTGCTGAAATATTCAGAATAAAAAACAAATGTTTCAATAGCAGAAGCAGTGAGTCCTGAGAATGTTTCCACAGTGGGTGTGCTTAAAATAATAAAATGCTGTTGTTTAAAACTACTCAATCCTAGAAAATGCTATGTTGTAATATATATATATATATATATACATATATATACACATATAGTGCTGGTATATGTATGAGGTTCTATGTATCTTGAATATATATGTATGTATAAGAATTCCTATGAAATTAAGTAGAATATAAGAGCCTTGATTTTACTGGTTGGAAAGTTATACCAATCATTTCTTTGAGGTACATTTACTCTTTTCAGAAACTTAGGACATTGGAAGTTGTCATTTACTCAATTGCTAGCAAGTATTCTGAAATATGAATATGCCCATAGGACATTAAATATAGTGCCCAGTAGCTTTTTAAGTAAGTGCATAAACACAAAAAGAGGTGGGTACATACCCAAGTGTTAGAACAAAAAGAAACTTGCTTCTCAAGGGTTCTGGTGAAGAACTTTGAATGAATTATGTCCATGATTTTCCCCCACATTCTACATGTATTGGGTGCAAATTTTTTTTAAAAAGTTGTGTATTTTTTTTATAATACTCTGAGCTAACTTTAAAGATAAAAGGTAAATAAAATGCTATAGGCTTAATATCAAGATGCTCTCATTTTGGGGAAGGAAGTTTATAGAAAATAAATCCATGGATGTAATATAGTATGTTCAATGCTATGATTTGCTTAGTAGAGGTACAAAGAGGAGAGGGAACCATGTTTCATGATCACTGGAATATGATAACCAATGTTTCATTTAAATTAGCACTAAGTTTCTTATTATAATATCTTCAAAAATATTAATTGATTAATTATTTTTGATGATCAATCAACTACTGATATTAATTTGTATTAAATTCTAGATACTGTCTGTTACTTAATCCATGTATTTTATGTATTGTATAGCTCATAGTACTGCCAAAATGAACTAGAAATACTTAAAAACAAAAAAATTGCTATTTACAAGGATGAATAACCCCCAGTTTTTAATATACTTTATAAAAAGGCATCCACATTTTGATTACTATTTAATTTTCTATAACCACGTAGATTTTGTTTCAACTTTATGGATGAACAAACATACTATGAGGGAAAAAGTAATTATCTCTAAAGTGTCTATCAAACTGAATCAAAACTATATTATCTCATTCCAATCATTCCCTTGGTCTACATAAACAGAGCTGTGTGAGATGCTTATGCAAGTGTCTTCGAGTGCATGTGCTGTTTCTTGGGTTCATGTGAGGTTTGTAACAAGTTGAAATGTTATGATTGAGTCTCAGCCTGTATAGAAAAGCCAAAGGACCTAGACCAATTGTCTGAGAATGGTGGTGATTGTTGATTGTTGATGTGAAGTTCTGTGGAATTGACAAGAACATATCAGATTGACAAAAGCTTTGAACATGTTGCAATTCTTGAGTCAGACAATAGTACATAATATCTGCACCTAATATATGTCAGCTGGTTATGATATTTCAGTCCTCAGTACAACCTGGTAAAGTAGATACTCTTGTCATCAGCCCAATCTTTACAGACTAAGGCCCTGAGAGATTAAAAATGAAAGTTGTTATACATTGTATGACTGTATCTCAATCATGAACAAATTTGTCTGTGGAAAAAACTATTATGAACAACCTTGTAACAATGGTATTTAAATAAAAATATTAAAAATAATTAGTACCCAAATGTTAGCCCATCCCTCATTCTTCCTGTGTAAATCTTACCTGCTATTAAGAACAGCCCATCTGGGAGGGGTCTTTGGTAAGTACAAAAGGTTTTGCCTGAAGGGCAGTAGGGGATTTGGAGGATGGATTGAGAGAGAAGCATGAGGAGGAGAAATGGCTGAGAGACAAGTACAATGCAGGGCTGAATAGGGATCCAGTGTGAAAGGTTATGCGAGAAGCCACACTTGTTGGCTAGGACCATTAATAAAGCTGATATTTCCTGAACCCTGACTGCCTGTGAGTTTTCTCCAAACTTCTATCCTGAAGTAGCAGACCCACCAGCTGGAGAGGTTTGTACACACATGGCCCAGACTGGAGGAGAAAGGCCTCTCATCCCTCCCTTTCACCATCCACCACCATCCAGTCACATCCAAGGGCTTTATTCTACACCCCAATACAACAGATACTCAAAAATACCCAAGGACAATAGAGACGAGGACCATAATAGAAAGTTTGCCACTAAGAGTAGATGAGAGAAGTTAGGGCAGAGAAGGGACCACTATGACAAAAAATTGTCTACATTTGTGCATGTGAACATATTTGAGTTATGAATTTGATATAGACAGTATAATTCAGTGCCTGATTGCTAGAAATAACAGGTCATATATCTGTCTATCTTGTATAGATGGGTTTGGTGTCTCCTAATTGCTACTAGAGTTTTGGACCTGTGATAAAAAAATTGATGGAGGTTGAATCTAGGAAAGGTAGTAGTAGTTCTACTCTGTGGGAGTGAATAGATGAATGAAATTATTGAAGACACAGGCTGTTAGTAGACAATAAAACAGTCCTGGCTTTCTGAAAAAAAGCACACATCTGCATAATACTTTATATTCTGAAACCAGGCTATATTCATATATTACTCCTGAAGTGAAATATAATCTATTGTAAACTTTAAATATTGATTAGATAGCTAATCTGTTTAATAATTATAGATTATTAGATTTTATAATGAATTTATTTGTTCTAGTACTAATGTGTTTAATTAAATCAAAATATGTAGCCTGAAACATAAATTTTTAGCTTTTAAACTAAAATAAATGCAAAATATTTGGCAATTGTTCTGCATTTCTATTAAGATTGAGTAATATATATTTTTTCCAGTAGGGGGCACACCGGGGATACTCAGGACTTACTTCTTGAATAGCCTTGGGATCTTATGTGTTGCCAACATCAAATAGGGTTGACTGTGTGCAAGGTAAGCACCCTCCATCCCCAGTGTCTTCAGTTTTCAATCCTATTGATCATACTTCAGGGTTTATTTGCTTTGGAAATTCTCTAATAATTTTTGGTTATGACCTGTAGCTGAAAATATTTTTATAAACACACAGGAGCTTATTAGATTTGGGAAAAAGTTTGGAAATCTTTCATCTTTTCTTGTTAGGAGAAATAGCTGAAGATAATGAGGTTGTGACCACAAAAGTTAGCTGGCCCCATAAGAAAAAGAAAGGCTTTAGCTGTGGGATTATGTCTGTTGATCTGTTGGTCAACACCTGAGAACCCTAAAACATGCACATTTGACATTTAAACGAGGAGGTTGGAATTCATGGCACTTTGAAATCAAGAACTTAAAAACACAATTGGACTGAGGAAATTGGACTAGGAAAAATATTTAATTAGCAAGTTATTAATGGTCTAATTACTTAATAATTAATTCACTTTATAGTGATTATACTAAAATCATTTAAAAAAGGTTTTGGTTACTATAGTGAGTTCTTCCAACTTGGTTTAGGGAACACAATTAGAATATTTTAGAAAATATTAGCATAGTTTGGGTGAGGTGAGGTACTGGGGCTTGAATGTAGGGCGTTGCAAATTCAAGATATGCACTGAACTATGTCCATGGCCTGAATAAAACTTTCTATTATGTTTCTAATTTTAATTTTGTTTGTAATTTGAACTTAGCAGTATTAAGGGGTTACTTCTTGCTCTGCACTCAAAATTTCACCTGGCAGCAGGGTGGGGATGTTTCCATATTCCCATATGGAGGGATGCCAGGGATCGAACTCGGATCTACTGTGTGCAGAGCAAATGCTCTATTCACTATTATATTGCTCTGACTACCATGAATAGAACTTTTTAAATGGAATTGTAGTATACAGCTCAATAAATTTTAATAAATCTATTAATAAATAAAACCTTTCAGTTAGCAATGGATGCTACTATTGCTTCATAGTGAACCAGGTTTTTAAATACAAAAATTATTATATGTCAGATTGTTTGTACTAGGAAGGTGTTTAGCTAAAAGTAATAGAAAATCTGATGTTATTTAAATAAATAGTATGTCAAATCATAAAGTAACTTGTAATATAAGTAGATGTCTTAGACATCTCTTTCAGTATAAGCAGGTCTGTTGTTTATATATCCATTGCACTGTCTAATGGTTATAGCAAAGCTTCACTGAGTCAAACCTAGATCTCATTCACAGATGGAAAAGAGGCAGTGGAAATCAGCAACGTTATCTACTTTTATCTAAAAATGCAGGAAAGGTTAGAGAATTTCCCACAGGGTTAAGTATTATGTATTGACTAAAATTATAAGATCATCCTCTATATGGTTAAAGAAAAAAATGATTGGGAATAGATATTAAGATATTTAACCTCTTTAAACAGGAGCCCAATTCACTGTCCCTCAGACCATTGGAGGGCCAGAGTATAGTAAAAACAAAAATTATGAACAAATTCCTATGCACACTGCATACATCTTATTTTGATAGTCTGGCCCTCCAGTGGTCTGAGGGACAGTGAACTGGGCTCCTGTTTAAAAAGTTTGAGGACCCCTGATCTAATGAAATCCTACCTAACGGCTTGGTAAATATTCCAGTACATAATTTGAAAGCTAGCAGAAAATATGCCTCATATTCAATGGGTATTTCTTACCTTTTGTCACTATATCCCACCACTGCCTTCAGGATATAAGGATTTCTTGTGACAGGTCTGCTGTAAATCTTAAGGATGCTCCTTTGAACGTAATTTCTCTTTCTGTTCTTGCTGCTTTCAATGTTCTATCCCTATCTGTTGCATTCATCATTGTGACTAGGATGTGTCTTGGGGTGCTTTTCTTTGGGTCTCTTATAGCTGGCATTTTTTGGACATGCAGTATTTAATTGCATGCAGTATTTAGTTCTGGAACTTCTTTGCAAAGTTGTCCTTACTATTTATTCTTCTTGGGGATTTTCTTCTTGTGCCTCTGGGACCCAAATGATTCTTATGTTGTTTCTGTTAGTTTATTGACGACTTCTATTTTCATCAGTTCACATTCTTTTTTTCTTTTCTTTTTTTGTTCTTTTTTTGGGGGGGCCACACCCTTTTGATGCTCAAGGGTTACTCCTGTCTAAGCACCCAGAAATTGCCCCTTGCTTGGGGGACCATATGGGATGCTGGGGAATTGAACCATGATCCTTCCTTGGCTAGCACTTGCAAGGCAGACACCTTACCTCTAGCGCCACCACACCGGCCCCACATTCTTTTTTTTTTTTCATTGTCTGATCATTTGCTTTAATGCTCTTTTCTATTCTCTTCTGTTGTATGGAGTTGTTATGTATCTCATCTTACAGCTCACTGATTCTGTCCCAAGCTGCTGTCACTTTGTTGGAGAGTCTTTCCATTAAGGTTTTCATTTCCTCTACTGAATTTTTCAGACCTGTTATTTTAATTTGAAGTTTTCTGATTTCTATCTTTGTGGTCTCTTCATCTCTATGCTTTCTTTGATTTCTATGAGGATCCTTCACATTTTCCCTCTAAACTATGTATTTGAGAGACTAACTTTGTAATTGGCTCTTCTTGCATCATCAGACCTGCCATTTTAATTCTCTATGCATTGAGTTGGCTTGCATTGTTTCACCATTGTCTTGCTTGTTGCGTGTTTTTTTTTTTATGTATAATGGTGGAGTTCATTGGTTAGAAGATGAGAGCATCCTCGAAGCAAAGAAGAGCAGTCGTGCTTTTCTAGTACCACCCTTTGTGGGCTGGGACAGCCTAGCTTGATGGAATTAAGTTCTTCCTCTGCAGCCTCAGCAGGAAATTAGAAAGTCAAGCAAAATTTGATTTTAAAGAATTAAAAATAAGATGTGCTTGAGCTAATGTTTGATGTTGTATCAGAACCTCTTACAAAGGATTAATATCCTCAATTTTTTAATAAGGAAGTATAGAGAACTTATAGAGAAGATGTGGTATATACATACACATATATGCAATATATTCATGTTATATATGCAATACATATACATTAAACATTATATATTTAACCAAGAAAAGGAATACAATTCTGCCAAACTTTTAGATCAAAGACTAAATTATGGTTACTAATAATAGTTACTGAAAGAGAATGGATAAGGATGGGTAGGCAAGTTTGGTAAAAGGAATATGTTAGTATGGCAATTATCATTTGCATGGGCACACCAAAGTATGGAGGTCATGGAAAAGAAAAACTTTGGCCTAAGTACAAGGAGACCCTACCCCTGAAATTTCCTGAAAGAAGACCATTTCTAGGCTCCAGGCAAACCAGTTTGTCCAATCCCAGTCATTGTCTGCAGTGCCCATACATTTATACCTTTCACAGTCTCTGTTGTTGATCTCATGCCTCTGCATTTAAGGTCCTGGAATCTGTACATCCCACATTGCTTCGGAGCATTGTATAATTTCATCTCACAATTAACGGGCAATGTAAAAAGACCTGTCCAGTACGCACGTCGTTGTTGTTGTTGTTTAAATCTTTTCAGTGTTAAGGGAAGATGCTTTTGAGTAAGTCAATGTCAGAGCAGCAGTAGGGTCTTCCCCAGTAGAGGATGGCTTCCAGGCGATGTCATAAACATGGTTGAATATTTTATAGATAATATCCTTAATTTTTAAGAAATGCCTGTCCATCAATAAGA
The DNA here is from genome assembly GCA_004027635.1 of Crocidura indochinensis. Classification (NCBI taxonomy): domain Eukaryota; kingdom Metazoa; phylum Chordata; class Mammalia; order Eulipotyphla; family Soricidae; genus Crocidura; species Crocidura indochinensis. The sequence goes on from PVKC010007567.1 coordinate 19,416, forward strand.
AAAAAATAAGCCCACAAAGCAAAAAAATGGTCAAAAGGCACAAATAAATTACAAAAATCACACAAGTTAATAATAATTGTATGAAAATTGTCTAACCTCATAAGTCATCACTAATGAGCAAATAAAAACAAAATACAATTTTTTATCTACTTAAATGGGAAGTACATTTAAGGTGACTCAAATTGAACTACTGGTGAGAATTCAGAAGATGGACAACCTTACATATATCTTTAGAGGGCAAATTTATTTAATGTTCATAAAGATATTTATAATAATTTTCAATACAATAAAAAGAAAAAATTAGAAATATGTTATAGAGTAGAGTTGAAATTTCATAGAAAGGTTGATCACCAGATGAATGCTCAAATTTCATTAAAAATATAAACATGGGTACTAGCATTAAAACTAATATAAGTACTGAAATATAAAATACAATATATTTATTTATTTTACTGGGTTACACTCAGTGACACTCAGTGGTTACTCCTGGTTTTGCTCTCAGAAATAACCCCTAGCATGCTCAGGGGACCATATGGGATGCAGGGAATCGAAGCATCATCTCCTGGGCTTGCTGCATGCAAGGCAAACACCCTACCATTGTTCTGTGTCTCTGGCCCCACAATACAATAGTTTTCTGAACAAAACAGATAACTTATCTTGAAGAAAATATACAATAATGTTAATTTTAACTGAGTAGTAGAATGATGAGTGATTTAAAGTCTTACATGTACATTTATTCTCATAGACTTCAGTATTAAAGAACATAAGGCACTAAAGATTATTTAAAAAATAAGGCATAAATAATAGAATAAACACCACTTGGAGAGAGTGTTCGGTCATACCCAGCAGTGATCAGGGTATTTTTCTAGATTTGTGTTCAGGGGTCATTCATGACAGTTCTGGGAAGCATATGTGGGTTCTGGGGATTGAATAAGGGTTGGTTGCATGCAATGTATGTGATTTACATCCTATACTACTGTATATCTCTGGCCCTGGAATAAGTGCTGTTTAAATGATATGTCCATAATTTAGATGTATATTTTTTCATACAAATGTTACCTTTTATTGTACAGCTTTGATACAAGGCCAGGCGCGCAGCTACTTAGAGGCTGGGACACAGGGGATGTTCTTTGTAATGTGTTCCAATTGTTGCGCTACAAACCACATTAACAATACAGTTCGCATAGCAACTCCAGACTTTTAAATTAGGGGAAAAGGCTTGCTACTTAGCGGTACATGCACAGAGAAAGCACATGATTTCTTCCCAACAGAATGCCATATAGCCTGTGTGGAAATAACTCATTATTCATAGAAAACAGATCTCACATAACCTGGTGTATTGTGTTGTACAAAGTTTCCTGTATCTGCTACCATCCATATCTTGCTGGGATATGGAGAAGCCAGAGTTCCAGTTTTTCACTTACTAGCCCAGACTGTGGAGGAGTTCAGGGGACCATTAGTGCATCCCTCTTCATGATGGGGACCATACAGGTACAATCTTCTGCAAGCATATATGCAGTGTGCTGCTTTCGACTATAATGTACTTTAAGGATCACTATATGCATATAAAGTCAAATGCTTATTCAGTGAGGATAAGCAAGAACAATAGTTATCCACTTATATTGACAAAATAACAGCTAAAGTTCTAAAGTTAGTATTTGATTTTTCAGCGAGTACAAAATGTTATATATACACGGTTCAAAAGCATTTTTTTGTCTGTGGAAATTTTAAAGCTAAGTGTTGGAGCCAACTAATAAGTTATATATTATATATAATATATTATATATTGTATGCAAATTTCCTACTCAACTTCCAAACAGATAGAGATTCATCTTTATAACATACTGTTTATATTATTTTCTTCAATGTGTTATACTTGGGTCAATCTACTCCACCTGACTCTTAGCACTTTGTGTAAAGGGAAATGACTTTATCAATTGAGTTAAGTAGAATAAATTTGCTGATATAGCAAGTGCCCAAACAATGAAGATTGGGTGGTGCAAGAGTATATAAATGAATGTGAAAAATGGCTCTCACATGGTAACATCAAATCCATTGAAACCTCAATTACACTGAGTCTAAAGTATAATTAACGAGATACTAGACATTGGAGGCATCCAGATTTGGAGTTAAATACAAATTTTATTACTTCATTGCTATCTAAACTGGACAAGTTATAACTTTCCTGATCCAAAGATTCCTAATCTCAAGAGGAAGCTAGATATCATTTATCTTCTTTCACAAACCCTAAAAAAGTTAGCATATCCTGAGAACTTGGTCCTAATAAATAATTTCTAGTTAATTAATATTTACAATAATGGTGGTCAGTTGCAAAAGTTATTTGCTAATAAAATTCTTAGTCAAATAACTTAATGCTTTTTTTCATCAAAATGATTTGTTTATTAACTAATCTTGAAGAGCTACAAAGCTACTGAATTGTCCCCAGTAAATTGGTTCATGGTTAGCGGCTATGAACTCTGGGAACTCTAAGGTCTTCTTGGAATGGGAAGGGCTTTTCCCCCACCCTCTTTGCTCCCCAAAGAACACTGTAGGAGACTTATCCACTATTTTAAGGGTTGCATTCAGATTGAGATTTGGTGAGTTGGACCCTGTATTTTGTTTTCTTGTGAATTTAGAGAAATAAAATTATTGGGTGGGAGTGTAGTGGGGCAGGGACACTGCATAGTTGTTCCCTTTTTTTCTAGTCTTTTCTTTATTTGAATTTCAAGGTTACCAAAGTCAGAATTCAAGGATAACTATGAAAAATCAGCTGGTAAATGTGTATTCACAAGTGAAAGAAAAAAGAAAGCTAAATGAATGTTAAAACCGTTTTTTTTTTGAAGCAGCGCAGAAACAGAGCTTTTGATCCTTTATCACAGAACAACAAAACACTCCCATGATTTGCACACATTTGAGGGCACCAATGTTCTTATAAACATGTTTGTCCATATGTTCACACACAGACATGATGGTCTGAATTATACACACTTCCTTTTTTAAAAAAGCTATATTTTCCTTCAGATTTATTTTCTTTCCTTTCCTTTCTTTTCAGTTTTTCTCTCTTTTATTAATTAATTTTTTTTTTTTGATATTTCAAAGCTGGCAGTTCAGGAAATGGCTGGAACTGCCACATCTCTGTTCTTGCAAAAGAAATCAATGCTAATCCTATTACTGGCAGTTATCACCTATCCCAGAACTCACAGCTAAAAGGAAAAAAACACACCAAGATGTCAAAGTAACAGAGAGAGAAAAGGGGGGCTTTCAAATAGTGATTGTTTCTCTCTTTTTTAAACCTCTCTATTTTTTCTTCAAGTTAGCAGAGAAACCCAAGTACAAAACACCAGTGTTCAGAAAATATTATATGACTTATTTAAAAACAAATGAGTCAGATTTATCTTTCTCCACTTGCTTTTATAATGCATCAACATAGAATATTAATAATAACTCTTAGTTTTGTTAATAATAATGACACATATCATGTAATGGTCACTGTAGGCTTTGTGTTAGTTGCTTTCTGTAAATTGTCTTATAAAATACAATTTGTCCTTGAGGCTGGAGTGATAGCGCAGCAGTAGGGCATTTGCCTTGCACATTGACGATCCAGGACTGACCTTGGTTCCATCCCCAGCATACCACAATACCCCTTGAGCCAGGAGAGATTTCTGAGTGCATAGCCAGGAGTAACCCCTGTCAAAGGGTGTGACCCCAAAATAAATAAAAGCCAGCACAATATGTCCTTGAGCAGGTATGAAAAATATTTTTATTTTAGAGATTCAGGTATTACATAAAGTTTTTTTTTTTTTGGTTTTTGGGCCACACCCAGTGACGCTCAGGGGTTACTCCTGGCTATGCGCTCAGAAGTCGCTCCTGGCTTGGGGGGCCATATGGGAACCGGGGGATCGAACCGCGGTCCGTCCTAGACTACCTCCAGCGCCACCGCCCGCCCCCCACAAAGTTTCTTCTGAATAACCTAGATAGGAAGATCTGGTATCTATTCTGTATCTAGTAACTATAATTTTTAAATCACAAACAAAGGGGATTTATTTTGTGTTTAATAATCAGGATGTAATAAGTGTTTTCTAAAATTAGGTATTAAAATGCATACCCTTGCATAACTCCAGGGCTGGTTTTACATAGGATTGGTTTTCAAGTGAATTTATACCCAGTCAGTCTGAGTTTTGGTTTCTACATTTTGACAACTTGTGACTCAATGGACATTAGTTGGGGCAGGAGGGGCGCTTAGGTCTTACATGGCAAATAACTCTATTTTGATATCTGTGTGCTTCCAATGTCCTCCTCCATCTTCCACTTTTTCTTGGCAGGGTGAGCCTGAAAAGTAACTGGGGATATAGTTAAACTTTATTATTTTTCTGTTTTTTGGAATGATTTTTAGGTATCAATCAAATAAACTGATTGCTTGAGACCAGAGAGATAGTATAGTGGGTAGGTGCTTAGCACAGAGCTAACCCAAGTTTAGACCCTGGCACCAAATGTAGTCAGCCACTTGACTACTGTCAGGAAAGATTCATGAGCACCAAGCTAGAAATAAGCTCTGACTAAAGCCAGGTATGACTCAAAACCAAAATTCAAAACATTTAGAAAAATAAGCTAACATCTTTGAGTTTCCCTTTCCTAGCAATGAAGACCATTCTCATATATGTGTCTTTCATTGCTCCCTTTATTACAACAGTTAAATCAGATGGGCATGAATTATGCTTCTGTTTGGAGATGTTTATAAACAGGAGGGTACTAACGGTACTAACTCAACGGGCACATGATTATCTTTACAAGTTCCTGGTTCTGAGGCTTACATTTGAACAATAAAGTTAGAGATAAGCAAAGAAAATATTTTCAGGGATCTTAGAAATGTAGCATTCCCAGTCCCATCTCAGAGATACTAAATCAACACTTATACCATAATAATATCTTTAGTAATTTATATGTATGTTCATGCGTGGAAAGTATTGTTATATGACACTTTTGGCCTACTGAGGAAACCTGATTTTACAAGCCTAAACTTTGTCTGCTTGGGTTCTGCACCCAGCACAATATTGCTATACAAAAGGAGCTCAAGAGTTTCAATAAGTAAATAACCAAATGAACTACCATATTTTCTAATTGATGGGAAAATGTAAGTCATGGGTATCACCCACATTCTATAGTGTTATATAGTTGGTCCCAGAAGGACTGAAAAAGTGATCTACCTTGTTCAGTCACCATGCATACTTTTGGGATCTTTTCTAATTGGTCTGAATCTTGTATCCCTAACACATTTGTTACTTCAACAGTCCGTTAATCAGTTAATTCTCAACCCAATTAACTCACTAAATTGTCAAGAACTGTGCTGAACATCTGACTACACAAGAAGAAAGGAATACTTTATGATGTATGAGAAAAATTTTTTATATTTTTCTGGATTGCTAAATGTGTCCTGCCAATTGAAGGGGTTGTTCTGGCTAAATTCTTATTCTAGTGAACTATTTTGTCCTAAGAATGAATAATTCTTTTTTTTTTTTTTTTTTTTTTTGGTTTTTGGGTCACACCCAGTGACGCTCAGGGGTTACTCCTGGCTATTCACTCAGAAGTCGCTCCTGGCAGGCACCGGGGACCATATGGGGAACCAGGGGATCGAACCGCGCTCCGACCTAGGTTAGCACAAGGCAAGTCAGGCACCTTACCTTTAGCGCCACCGCCCGGCCCCCAAAGAAGAATGAATAATTCTAATAATAAAAGTTTCCAGAAATATTTATTGAATATTTAATTTATTTACATACTTATTTTTTTGGGTTTTGGGTTTTGGGTCACACCCACTGATGCTCAGGGGTTACTCCTGGCTATGTGCTCAGAAGTCGCTCCTGGCTTGGGGGACCATATGGGACACCGGGGGATCGAACTGTGGTCCGTCCTAGGCTAGTGCTGTCAAGGCAGGCACCTTTCCTCTAGCTCCCCACCGGCCCCTTATTGAATATTTTAAATGAATCACCCAATTCAGTCCCAATAAACTCTTGTCACTTTGCATATAAGAAAAAATAAATGCAGAGCCAGAGTCTGAAAAATGTATTTTTCTTATTCTGGAGATATATTTCCAATGACTACAGAACTTTGAAGTTAAAGTATATTTCACTAACTTGGTTCCTCTTATAACAGGAATAAAAATGTTAATGTGCAACAAGAACAAAGTGATCTCTGTGTCAGTTCTTGTGATACCCATGTCTGCTTTTTTTCTAGGAATGAAATACTTCTTTGTTTTATAGAACTCATATTAAAAATAAAGCAGAAGAAACTATTTAATTAAAACAACCAGAGGAGTTGTTGCTTCAATAAGCAGTAAATAAGAGAAAAAGGAGAAAAAGAGAAAGACAGACAGACAGATAGGCAGATAGATAATAGATAGAAATAGAGATAGAATAAAATGCATTTTTGGATCACACATGGTATCATTCAGAAATTACTGTATTCATATGGGGTTCTAGAGATTAAACCTGGACTAGCCAAGTGCAAGACAAATGCCCTTTTACTGTAGTATATATGGCTTCAGCTCTAGAAGTAGAGGCATATTTGAGATTGGGTCCTGAGAATAGAAATAAAGTAATATTTTAGCACAACTTTTGTTCTTTGTGGTGACAATGGAAGACAAACAGTAGAGGCAAAAATGTTAAGATTTTCTATTTTAAATAAATTGTACATTTTCAAGCCTTTTTCTGATATTCCAGTTTTGATTTTGACTACAGACAGACTTTTGAGTTAGAGAAGGACATTATAGGACTGTGAGATTTTTTGTTATGTTTCTTATAAATATTATTTATCATTGATCACATTCATTGGCATGTCCCATCGCTGAAGTCTCTGTGGACTGTGTTGGTAATGTGAAATAGTTTGTGCTTTGCAATTAAGCTAGGAGTAATATTTTAAATAGAGTTTATCTTGCACCATAAAATTGTCTTTTGGAGAAGTGTAAGCCACATCTTGTGCTTGAGGACCAGTGGTGCTAGATATTGAACTTGGCTTCCACATGTAAACCATGAGCTCTGGCATTTTGATCAACATCCCCAGCCCCAATAAAATTATTTTAAGAGTTTAAATTCTAGAAACAAAAGCAATGCCAGTTAGAACATTTTACTAAAATAGGCTGATTTTGATGCCAACCACCTCACCCACAGCATGATGGAGTAGAGAACATCTTGCTGGGTGTCAGGGGCAGGAGAAAAAGAGTCAGAGCCAATAAAGCTAATAAGTATCACGTTTCCTCACACAACCTTAAAATGCTGCTTTACTTAGTACTCTAAATTTTAAAAAACCAAATAAGAAAGAATTTATCATACCAGTTTAAATGCATGTGATTGCCTCCATGGGGAAGATCTAATTCTCAGGACAGACTGGTAGAAAATGCTGTTAAGTGTGACAAGCCTAAGGGCCATGCTGATCACTGTGATGCATTTGATTTAATCCGGGATGTCGAGGGACTTAGGAAGTTCAGTTTGAGCTCATGACCCAAGTTCTCCCAACAGCTTATGAAATGCTAATATAGTTAGAAACATTGGATAATCACATCGCAGCCAAAAGTGCAGAGAACATACAGGTAATTATATCTTCATCCCAATTGCTGGATTTACATAGTTTTCAAAATTACTAACCCTGACCATTACTTTAACTCACCACACCATCAAAAAGCAAAACATTAGTTTTTGAGGATTAGCTACTAATTTTTGTTCTTCCTCATCTCTTATTTTCAGTATCAAAATAGCTTCCTAGTTACCCTCTCTCTAGTCTTCTGCCTTATTTTTTTTTCATTCCAAGTCAAATGCAGAGTAAAAATACCAGAAGAATAACAAAATGTAAATCCTCTATGTTATTCCTTGATTTCAAACCATTAATAGATTACTATTACATGTGGGGAAAAATAAGATTGTTTTAAATGCATTAATGGGCCTTCAAGTTCTGGTCCCAACATCTTTTTTATCTACTACACAACACTTATTTTTTGGGATATCGGATAGCTTTATCAATTTTAAGAAGGGATGACATGAACAAATTCTAGCTTTCTGTGGACTTGTGATTCTATGAATATATGATATAATATTATAGACTAGGGAATAGAAATTAAAATCATATATTGGTTACTGTTTCTGATTAGTTCATTTTCATTGTCCTGAGGCTTAACTAACCTGAAATGGTTAAGGATAAAGCTCTTTTCTTCCTTATCTGATATCTCTCAGATGCTGTGTTTCATAGTTTCAGCAGCTATATTGTCCCTGTTTATGGCTGAACCTTGGGACAGCAAGAGCTGAATGTGAAATGTCTACCCTAGCCACCATCTGGGTACCTATCTAGGCAAGGGTGTCTTCCTTTGAGTGTAGAAGTTATATGGGATCATTTTACAAAAAAAAGATGTTTTTACCTCCAGATTGAATTATAATAATTAAGTAGTATAACATTTTCCTCATGCTATTTCAGTGGAAAATATTTTAATGTAAAATATTTGATGTATAATATATATTGACATCTTAAAGTATTTTGTTTTATTCATTAAGAAATAAGTACTTAAATGAATATAACTTTAAGAATTAGATATTTTCTTTTGTTTTAAGGAAAATAATGTACCTAGAATCATAAACCAAAATTCGGCAAAAATAATTTGATAAAATTTTGAGTGTAAAAATGGTTGTTTTTGCTCTAGTCTTACTTAGTAAAGGTATTAAATGACTTCAAAAGATCATATTATGTTGCTTAATATTTCTGTTTTCTGATGATTTCCATTATACTTAAATCAAAACTCTGAATAATCTATAGTCTTTTTAATAATTTTGATGATCTTGTTTCCCATCATTATTTCAAAACATTTTCTAATACCTAACTTGATTTACTGACCTCTTGGTAAGCCTTTTATTATATAAGTACTTTTGCATATACTATTTACATAAAATAGGACTCTCATTTGGATGGGAATTTTGTTTATGTAAAGGAATTTGCCATGCAATATAAAATATTTATATACTTTTTCAAGTTATTTATTTAGATGCAGTGATTTTCAAAATTGTTAGCCATCGGGTTTCAGGCATACAATATTTCCAACTCAATCCCGTGCCAATGACAATATCTCTCTACCAATGACACCAGGTTTCTTCTCACCAACCAAATCAGACTCCTTAACTGACACACTTTTATTTACCTTTTTTAAATTAATTTTTATTGTGATCAAAGTGAATTACAAGTCTTTCACAGTAATATTTAAACTGCATAGTGACATTGAATAAGGGATATTCTCACCACCAGTGTTGTCCTCCCTCCAACCCTGTTCCCAGAATCCCCCTCCTTTGCTCCCTGAACTTCTAGTATAACTGGTCCCTTCTGTGTATAGCTTGTTGAAGTTAATAGATTCTGTTGTCATTGACTTTGGGTTTGGTGTTTAAATCTGATCATTTTTTATTTTTGCTCAATGTTCATATGACTGTTTGATTCTGGTACCATTCATTTTCCTTCCTCAATTTATGTGGTTTTGTTTAAAAAAAAAGTAAAGAAGAAAATGAAAAAAGAAAAAAATAAAAAAAACCTCAAACCAAAAAAAAAAAACCTGGAGGAGTCCATCTAGAGGTTATAAATATCAATTTACAAAGAAGAAAGGGAAAAAAAGAAGAGAATCATAACCAAAAAAGGCAAAAAAAACCCCCCACAACCCCACAAATAAACAAAACCACCACCAACAACAACCAAATAAACAAAACAAACAAAAAAAGAAATAAATATCAAACAAAAGACGAAAACCAGCAACTACAAAAAAGCACCACAGCAAACAAACAATAACCACAAGACCAAAAGGGGAAAAAAAAAAGAAAGAGAGAAAAGATAAAAAGGAAGGAGGGCTGGTGTGGCAAAGTTTTTTTTTTTTTTTTTTTTTTTTTTTTGCAGAGGCACAGTAAAT
>PVKC010007568.1:0-29339 GCA_004027635.1 Crocidura indochinensis
CGATGACCTTTTGCATGAAAGGCAAACACCTTACCTCCATGCTATCTCCCGGGCCCCTAGAATTCAATTTTTTAAATACATTTCAAGTCCATTGCCTTGCAAGCAGCCGACCCCGGGAATAAGCCAGGTGTCGCCCCAAAACAAAAATAAATAAATAACAGTTACTCATAAACATGTTAGTTATCTAAAGGTCAGGCTCTGACAACATTAAGTGATCATTTTTTGTGTTTTGGCCATTCCTTGCAGTGCTCAGTGCTCAGGGCTTATTCCTAGGAGACCTCTGGGACCCTAATGCAGTCCAGGGATCAAACCTGGGTCTGCTGTATGCAATGCTATCTTTCTGACCCCTAAATATTGATGCTTAAAGTCATTTTCTCTAAGGTTTGTGGACATATTTTTTCAATGGACTTAAGTAGCATATTGTCTGTATCTTTAGATTTTATCATAACCCTCTCCCAATTAAGGATTTTCATCAGCTAATTACTTTTTTCTGTCCTGGTTCTAATTTGTGAGTTTGCACATTTATGTGTCTCTGTTTCTTTGTCAGCTGGCTTGCAAAGTCAACCTGGAACTGTTGTTCCAACAGAAATCAAAATTGAAAACAAAGAGAAAGATGAAAATCTGCACGAACCTCCTTCATCAGATGACATGAAATCAGATGATGAATCCTCTCAAAAAGATATCAAGGTTTCTTCTAGAGGAAGAACAAGGTATTTATTTGTATCCAGGAATTAAATTTCACTTGTGTGTCATGGGTGAAGGTCTTTGAAAAAATAAAAAGGTATTAAGTATTAGCTCCAGATACTGTGTTGGGACTTTTCTGTAAATGTCTTTTAGTCCTCACAGCATATCTAAAAGAGAGGCATGTGAAGTCAATTTCAAAACTGTAGTGTAAGTTTTCCCTATACTATTAATAGCTTAGGGTCTACGTAAGCTTACCCTAAGCTATGTAAGCTAGGGTCTATAAAAAGAAACTACATTGCTCATCGCTGTACTTATGTTTGAGGATAAAACAAACTATTTAGCTATTTTGTGCTGGTTACCACAAATAGTCTTTTGAACTCTCAGGCATCACTACACAAAAGTAGCATAGGAAGAAGAAATCTGGTTTTTTTCCCATTTTAAACTGCTTTGCTAATTCCAATTTGCCTGGTTTTCATTGTTGTTGTTCTTGCTGCTGGTTTTGTTTGTTTGTTTTTTGTTTTTTATTAAAGCACTGTGAGAAATAGAGTTAAAAAGTCATCGGTAGTTTAGTTTCAGGTATACAAGGTATTAACACCCATCATTTCACTAGTGTTTTTTTTTTCTGTCACCAATTTTCCCAGTTACCCTCCTGTTCCCCCATCCCATGCGAACTCCCAGCCTACCTCCTTGGTGGACACTTTTCTGCCCTCTTTCTCTTTTTCCCTTTTAGGCACTGTGGTTTGCAATACTGTTACTAAATGGGATTTCATGCATATCACCTTACTTCTTTCAATTACCACATTCTTGTCCGGAGTGATCATTTTCAACTATTATTGTCATAGTAATTCTTTCTCTGTCTTTTTTTTTTTTTTTTTGGTTTTTGGTTTTTGGTTTTTGGGCCACACCCAGCGGTACTCAGGGGTCACTCCTGGCTGTCTGCTCAGAAATAGCTCTTGGCAGGCACGGGGGACCATATAGGACACCGGGATTCGAACCAACCACCTTTGGTCCTGGATCGGCTGCTTGCAAGGCAAACACCGCTGTCCTATCTCTCCTGGTCCCTCTTTCTCTGTCTTAACTGCACTCCCCCTTTCATTTCTATTGTCTTTGGGTATTATTCTCATACACTGGAATTGGGTTTTCTTTTAATATCCTGCATGTGTGTGATCATTCTATGTGTGTCCCTCTCCCTCTGACTTTCAATTAGCATGATATTCTCCATATTTATCCACATAGAAGCAAATTTCATTATTCTTTTTTACTAACAGCTGCATAATATTCCAGTGTATAGATATACAATAATTTCCTTATCCACCCCTCTGTTCTTGGGCACTTGGGTTGTTTCTAGATTCTAACTTGTGAATAGAAGTTTAGATATTTTTCTGCATTATGTTTTTGTCCCCTAGAGTATATTTCCAGTAGCAGTATTGTTAGGTTGAATAGAAGAGCTCGATTTCTAGTTTTTAGAGGGAAGTCCATATTGTTTTCCACAAAGACCAACCATTCTACATTCCCAATGAGGGTCCTTTTCTCCCTGCATCCTTGCCAACACTGGTTGTTATGGTGCCGGTCTATGGTGTGAGATATCTCGTTTTGATTTTCATCTCCCTGACAATTAATGTTATGGAGTATTTTTTCACGTGTCTTTTGGCCATCTGTATTTCTTCTTGAAATTTCTGTTTATGGTTTCTCCTTATTTTTTAATGGGGTTGATTTTGTTGTTGTTGTTGTTGTTGTTAAGCTCTCCCAGTGCCTTATTCTTTTTAGATATTAAACCCTTATCTAAGTATTGGTTGCTGGGTGAATAATTTCTCCCATTCTGTTTATAGCCTTGCTGAAGTAATATCATGCCCCATTCATTGACTTTGTTTGTTTTTTGTTTTTTTGTTTTTGGGTCACACCCGGCAGCAGCGCTCAGGGGTTACTCCTGGCTCTACACTCAGAAATTGCTCCTGGCAGGCTTGGGGGACCATACGGGATGCCAGTATTCAAACCACCATCCTTTTTCATGCCAGGCAAATGTCCAACCTCATGGTATCTCTCTGGCCCCTTCATTGACTTTTTAATCTATCGCTGCTTTCACATTACAGTCACAGATTTGTGTAGTTGCAGCATAGACCAAAGGGTTTACATACTTGAAAATATTTACTGTATTGCTCTTTATAGAAAGCAATAGGAGCTGGAAAAGTAGTACAAAAGGTAAGGCACTTGTCTTATATGCAGCTACTCTGGCTGCTCTGGCACTTTCTGTATTCCCTAAGTATCACCTGTGTGGCTCACAGTTCGATACCCAAGCCTCCTGGAACAAATAACAGCAGTAAACCTTCAATAATTGTATGATAGTTATTGTTCTTGTGATGGTAATTTTACATATATATGTGACGTTTGCTTGTATGGAGCACTAACCTAGAATCTTTTGACACTGCCTTAATGAGCTTTGTCAGTGTAGAGATGTCACTGATTTTTCCAGATGTGACACAGAGACCTGAAATATTTTGAAAATATGGTCCCCAGCCCATACTCAAGAAAAATCAGCCTCTGGTGGGAGCTTTGCCATTTTATGGAAGATTTCTGATGAGGCCCCTCATTTGGAAACCTTTCTTTGGCAGTCACAGACTTGGTGAATCTCTGTCATCAAAGGAGTGCTTGTATGGGGGAGGGCATGGTGTTTGGGACCATACCTAGCAGTGCCTGTGGTCCACTTCTCACTTGTTGCTGAGGTGTTGCTCCTGACAATTATCAAGGAACCATTGCAGTGTCATGGATCAAGGTTGGCCCTGTGCATGCTTCAAACTATCACCTGCCTCTCAAAAGAATACATCTTGAAAATTAACTAGTAAAAATCTACTGTCGTTTTGTTTAATTGAAATTCCCTAGGTAATTGAGAAGAGGTAAAAACATCTGTTCTTTGTGTGCATTATAATATTTAAAGCTGTTCTTAAGACATTTTCTTCAAATGTCCCTGATTACCTAGTGCATTTTCATTACACAAATTTATTTGGCAGGGGGGGGGGGGGTTTGTGGAGGCCACACCTGGCAGTGCTCAGGGGTCACTCCTGGGTCTTTGCTCAGAAATCGCTCCTGGCAGGCTTGGGGGACCATATGGAATGCTGGGATTCAAACCACCATCCTTCTGCATGAAAGGCAAACACCTTACCTCCATGCTATCTCTCTGGCCTCCATAAATTTAGAGAAAACAGAAAAGTATAAAAAAAAAAAAGCATAAAAGTCACAAACTCCATTGTTGACTATTAGATACTATTTGCTTTTAACACTGCTGAAAAGGGGAAATCTTTTGTTGTTGTTGTTGTAGTTGTTGTTGCTGATTTTTGGACCATATCCAACAGCACTCTGAGATTATTCATTGCTCTGAGCTCAGAAATTAATCCTGGCTTAGGCCTGAGATATAGCATGGAGGTAGGGCATTTGCCTTGCATGCAGAAGGATGTTGGTTCGAATCCCAGCATCCCATATGGTCCCCCGAGCCTGCCAGGAGTGATTTCTGAGCATAGAGCAGGAGTAACCCTTGAGTGCTGCCAGATGTGACCCAAAAAAAAAAAAAAAGAAGAAGAAGAAGAAAGAAAAAAAGAAAAAGGAAAAGGAAAAAAAAAATCCTGGCAAACTCTGGAGATGATATGGAATGCTGGGGATCAAACTCGGGTCAGCTGCATGCAAGGCAAATGCCCTACCCACTGTGCTATTACCCCAACCCCAGGAATCTTTTTCTCTTTGGATTCTGTGGAGGCTAAGAGGCCCAACGCACTGGTGTTCAGGGTTTATTCCTGGCTCTGCAACAAGGGGTTAACTTCTGGCAGGACTCAAGAGACCATATGTGGTTATAGGGATTAAACTGGGGTCAGGCTACAAACCAGATGAATGCCTTTACCCTTGTCCTAGCTTTCTGTCTCCCAAGGAATATTTTTTCCCACAAGTAGTAGTTTAAATTGGAATTAAGCTTGATAAACATTTTGTAGTTCCAACTTTTTTTAGTCAGCACTGTGTTTACAAATATTTAACCTATCCCTGAGTGTTTTCTGCAACAATTTTGTTTTGCCTTTAGCCAACTTTTTGAGGCTAATGCACATATAATAAAATACCAATATTATGCTTATTGTTTATTAATTTTTAACAAATATGTTAATATATATTATGTTATATATATATGTTATTAGTTTTTAGCAAATGCATGCTGTCATATAACCATCACCATATTAGTAAATATTTCTACCATCCAAAGAGTGAATTCAGAGTTAACTCTCTTGATAGAGTTCATGCTTTACATGCAGAGACGCAGGTTTGATCCAGCACCACATGGCATTGCAGGAGTGACTTCAAATCCCATGAATTATGGCCCAAACACAAGCAAAAAACTCTTGACTTGTGACTTTTTTTTATCTGATACTCTTTTCTTGCCCCTAGCACTCTCTGGTCTGCTTTCCATTTTCATAGTTTAACCTTTTTCAGAATTTCTTTCAGATCTGTTTATGAAGAGTTTTGCTAGTTCAGAGAGATTCTTACTATAATACACAGTGAAAATTTCACTTTAAAATACATGTGACATCATTTAAACTTCTTGACTCTGTAGTTATTGAGGAAAAACTAGAAAGAAATCGGGCCAGAGATGTAATACATGGGGTCAGGCACTTGCAGTGATACAGCTAATTTCAATTTGATCCCTGGTACAGCATGGTTCCCCAGCACACGCATTTGTACATGCAAACAATGAATAGGAAAGAAATCATGTTAAGTGTAGCTACTACTGGGGCCGGAGAGATAGCATGGAGGTAAGGCATTTGCCTTTCATGCAGAAGGACAGTGGTTCGAATCCTGGCAGCCCATATGGTCCCCTGTGCCTGCCAGGGCCGATTTCTGAGCATAGAGCCAGGAGTAACCACTGAGCACTGCCAGGTGTGACCCCCCCCCCCAAAAAAAATGTAGCTACTACTACATTGTTATTAAAATTTGTTGTTGGTTTTCATTTTTATTTTTACAATTGTGTGTATATTCATAGACACACCTATATATAATGTTAAAGGGAACCTAACGGATATTGTTATTACTTTGCTTTTTCAGCAGTACTAATGAAGATGAGGATTTGAACCCAGAACAGAAAATAGAGAGGGAGAAAGAAAGGCGAATGGCTAACAATGCCAGAGAACGCTTGCGTGTGCGGGATATTAATGAGGCATTCAAAGAGCTTGGTCGAATGTGTCAGCTTCATTTAAAGAGTGAAAAACCCCAAACAAAACTCCTTATTCTTCATCAGGCCGTGGCAGTCATCCTTAGTCTAGAACAGCAGGTCAGAGGTAAGTGTGTTTATCAGAGATCCATGACTGCTTCCTCAGGAGGCAGACTGTTTCTCTGTCCTCCTGTTGGGGCAAGTGGTTTGTTAGTTGTGCTGTTATTTTTGCCATTGTGTTATCAGAATCATTTTCTCTATAGTTCTCTCGCCTTTGTCTCACTGTATTGGTCAATATCTGTAGGTTCAGTGCTTCCCACAAGCCAGTATTCCTAAAAGAATACTCTTAAGAAACAAGACAGAATAGCCGGTCTCTGCCTGCTGCTTAGCATTTGTGCTTTCTGCTCCTTTGTTCTTGTTGGTTCTGTTCTCAAACATTGTTGCCCTTACCTGTCAGGACCTGTCTTTCCTGTACTTCTCATCTTCCCCATTTCTCAGTACTCAGTTTATTTATTCTTATATTTGGGGGAACATGGGGAGTTGGAGTCACACCCAGCCCCAGTAGTCAGTCCTTAAAGGCTACTCCTAGCTCATCCTTCTGGGGAATAAGCCAGAGTAGGCTGTATCGAAGGTAGACTCTTTTATCCTTCCCTGTATGTTTGCTCTGGCCCAGTACTGAGTTTTTTGTCTGCTTTTCCTTTGGGTCAATACTAGGCCTTACCAAGCTATGATTCTCTCATGGCATTCCCACATATGAATGTCCTTTATATCTATGCCAATATGGTCTCAAAGCTGCTTTGTGACTTTGAATTTAGAATACATGGAACTCTAGTGCTATACACACTGGCATGCTTGTATATTTGTATGCATATGCATGTTTACTCTTTCACTCTTTCACATATGCCTGTATTCTCTCTTAATTAATCCTTCTTATATTCATGTGTTTTATGTCTTTTTCTAAAATAGGGGTTTATAGCATAACTGGAATTATGAATGATAGTAGAATCAGCTAAGTTTACCATAATAGTCTTTTATCTTTTAATTCAGAAATGGACTCTGAATACTCAGTTTTTAAGACATTTGCTAAAATTTTGAGCTTATACTACGGAAACAAAAAATTATGTCAGAGAGCATCAAGATCAAGGGTTAAATTCTTTTTCTTTTTGTTCTTGTTTTGTTTTGGGACCGTACTCAGTGGGTGACTGGAATTGAATCCAGGACTCCTACATGCGTAGCCTATGCTTCAGCCTTTGGACAGGTCCCCAGGTTGGATATCTTATGCTTAAAATACATATAAATGGCCCTAGGGATATAGTATAACAGGCAGGGCACTTGCCTGGCACATGCCCAGCCCAGATTCAATCCCTGGTACCCTCTAGGTTTCCTCAAGTCTCTCATCAAGAGTGATTCCTGAGCACATAGCCAGAGCAATCCCTGTGTACCAACAGCTGTGGGCCAAAAATAAAAATGCAAACAAAGTAATATGAAAGGGTCAGAGAGAGAGTACAGCAGGGAAAGTTTTTGCCTTGTACGCATCCAACCATAAGGTCTCCTAAGCCCCATAAAGAATGACCCCTGAGAACAGAACCAAGAATAAACCCTTGGAAACTGCTACTTGAGCTCTGCCAGGTAAAATCCAAGAACAAAGTAAATAAAAGTCTTGTGAAGAAATATAACAAGTGCCTGAGAGAAAGGTGAATGAAGAAATAGGAAATTTTTCAGTTCAGAGGCTTTTACTATTTTTTTCCTTTCATGTAGGAGGGCCCAATACTTCTGCAAATACCCACTTTTATAGTTATTTCAGTC
Source organism: Crocidura indochinensis (assembly GCA_004027635.1). NCBI lineage: Eukaryota > Metazoa > Chordata > Mammalia > Eulipotyphla > Soricidae > Crocidura > Crocidura indochinensis. The sequence continues at coordinate 7,670 of PVKC010007568.1, forward strand.
TTGTTGAGAAGTTGGCACATTTCTAATAGAGTAATTTTCTTTGGAACTGGTAAAATTCTAGACTAAAAGCACAGGTGAGATGTCTCCTGATATATAGAGAATATCAACTTTCTTACCAGTTGTTTGTATCATAACCCAGCGGGACACTAGTAGATTTAACCAAGAAACTAGTAGATTTAACCAAGGCATTTATAAGAATATTTGTGTCAAACATAAAAGAACTGTTACTAGATATTACTGTAGGTTAGATGAAACCCTGAAAAACTAAGTCAAAGCAGAAAATGAAGAAAACATGAAACAGTCCTTCTAAACATAAATCTAGGAGCATGTTTCATGCTGAGTTTTTGTGTGAGTATATTCACTGTTTAAGTGACAATCAGAATGAAAAAGATAGTAGAGATTGTTAATTCCCATAGAAAGAAAAAAAATGAGAAGGCCAAGTATGAGATGGTCTCACTCATCTGTGTGCATCGAGGAACAAACCAAGGGTATAAAGTGAGGGTGACTGCTCCAAAACCTGTCAATCAACAAACAGTGGTGGGGATGGGAATCAAATGGACAAGAGGTGATAGAAGACAGTGGTGGAAGGTCATGGGCACTTCTCTGGAATTGCTATGCAGTAACTTTGTTCACCAGTACTTATGAATTTGAGCACTCGTGTAATTAATAATTTTTAACATAATGGCAAATTGCTTAGTTTCTGCTTTCATAACTACAAACTTAATGATTTTCCCATTTCAGAAAGGAACCTTAACCCCAAAGCAGCCTGCCTTAAGAGAAGGGAAGAAGAAAAAGTTTCTGCCGTATCGGCAGAGCCACCAACCACATTGCCAGGAACCCATCCTGGGCTTAGTGAATCTACCAACCCTATGGGTCATATGTAGACATCAGCCAGGTGAGTATGTCTAAAAGGGAAATACCTGATTTATCCTAAATGAGATGAAACCTTTTAAACCCTGGGAATAGTCACTGTATGATAATGGTCTTATACAACTTAAAATTCAGTAGTATGCCTTTCTGTTGTTGCACTGAGAAATGCCACGTTATTATTTTCATAAGAGTGACAGTATCCTGTGATTAAGAATTTAGGAGTAGGGTCCAGGCGGTGGTGCTGGAGGTAAGGTGCCTGCCTTGCCTGCGCTAGCCTAGGACAGACCACAGTTCAATCCCCCGGTTCCAAGCCAGGAGCGACTTCTGAGCGCATAGCCAGGAGTAACTCCTGAGCGTCACTGGGTGTGGCCCAAAAACCAAAAAAAAAAAAAAAAAAAAAAAGAATTTAGGAGTCAGAGCTGAAGAGAGAGTACAGCTGGTAGCACGGCTTGTCTTGCATGCAAATGACGTGAGTTGATTCCCAGTAAATCAGGAGTAAGCCCAGAGTGCTGAACAAAAAGTCCTGCTCTGATTTATCATATATACTTGGTCTTTTGGGGGCATGAGGAAGCCCCATACCCTGATATGCTTATGGCTTACTTTAGGCTCTGAGTTCAGGGATCACTCCTGGCTGGCTTGGAGGATGCTGGGATAGGGGGTGCTGGGTATCATACCCAGGTCAGCCGTGTGCAAGGCAAGCGCCCATCCACTATATTATCACTCTAAACCTGGTCAGTTATTTTGATCCAAGGTAGTATGATGTCTCATACACCAACACACACTTTTACTGCCTAGTTTATTCTATTCAGAGTATTGAAACCAACATCAACCAGTTGATGCTTAACACTTCTTTTCCACTAATCCTTTATATTGCTTGCTGTCATTTGAGTCCATACTGTTTGTACTATGCAGGAACTTCATCTTTTTAAGTTTATTTTACATAATCTAAGATCGTCGAAAGACTTTTTTTTTGGTTTTTGAGCCACAACCGACGGTGCTCAGGGGTTACTCCTGGCTGTCTGCTCAGAAATAGCTCCTGTCAGGCACGGGGGACCATATGGGACACCGGGATTCAAACCAACCATCTTTGGTCTTAGACCAGCTGCTTGCAAGGCAAACACCGCTGTGCTATCTCTCCAGGCCCCCAGATCGTTGAAAGACTTTAAAGACGTTCTTTGTATAGAACCAAATGCTCTTCCTAGGAGCGTTCTGCCCAGTGGTCATATATTAATTTGATCATCGTTTTCTTAACTTTATAAATTCACAGTATTGCAACGTAAGTTAAAAAGTTAGTGTTTAGGTGACAGAACTTATTAACAGTAGCATTTTAGTCAACAGTGCCTTCAGTGGTATGAAATTCTTTGCCTAGGGGCCAGAGTGGTGCGCAGCAGTAGGGCATTTGCTTTGCACATGGCTGACCTAGGACGGACCGCAGTTGAATCCCTGGTATCCCATATGGTCCCCCAAGCCAGGAGCAACTTCTGAGCATATAGCCAGGAGTAATCCCTGAGCATCAACAGGTGTGGCCCCAAAACCAAATTTAAAAAAAGGAAAAGTTCTTTGCCTAATTTCATCTTTAGGTTAAAATCAGTAAAGATGGAACTGGGTTAAAATTAAACTTGAAGTCAAGAATTTTTTTTTTTTTTTTTTTTAAGGTAAGGCAGCTTCAAGGTTATAAGATATACAGTAAATGTACTTTGTTACAGAGAATTTTAAACACTAGTGGTTTTTTTTTTAACCTTTAATATACCTTGAAAAAGGTTGCTGGTTCCTTTAAAGATGATTATCAGGCTTCACCTGTAGATCTAACTTTATCTGGATTCTTTATAGAACTAAATAACAAATTTAAACAAGCAAGTCATTGGGCAGCAGGAAATCTTTTGAGAAAACCAAAGTGGCTGATAAATGACCACAGAGTGACTGACTTTAAAAGCAAGGCAGTAAGCTAGAAGAGCCAGAGCTTATACCTACATGCATGAAGCCTTAGGTTTTATCCTCATCCTCAGCACTTGTGGTCTTTGAGCAACATTAGTTGTGACCACCCTCGCCCCAGTACTGCCAGGACCAGTCATCTAAAAGTCAGGGCTGTATTATTAGACAAAATTACTGGACTGAGTACCAGAATTGGCCCTAGATTCCCTGATTATTTCTCTCCTCCCTACACCCCATCCAACCTACAAAAAAATATTTGTCATGAAATGACAGGTCAGGTAGCTTAACTAACTCTCATAGTAACATGAATAATTTCCCTCTAAGATCACTTATTCTAAAACACTGAGTTTATTGTTTAGGATGCAAAGATATTATTCTTCTAAAACTGTTTTTATTTTAAATGGAAAAATTAATGAACAAGGACTGTAATAGAGTATATATTTCGTATGTGTGAAATCCTAGGTTTGATTTCCAGCTCTATACACATTATTTTAAGCCAGTTGGAAATACAGCTATCACTTTTTTTTTTCTGCCACATTACCCTGTGCTTAGGGCGCAGTGGATCATATGGAGCTCCAGTGAGTAAACCCAGGTTGGTGGCATGTAGGACATATTCTCTACACAACCCCTTAAAGTAAAAAAAAAAATTTTTTTGTTTTATGTGCCACACCTGATGACGCTCAAGGGTTACTCTTGGATGTGCAGTCAGAAATCGCTCCTGGCAGGCTCGGGAGACCATATGGGACACAGGGGGATCGAACCCAGGTCTGTCCTGGGTTAGCCACGTGCAAGGCAAACACCCTACCGCTGTGCTACCCCTAAAACAAAAAGGTTTTAAGTAAATGTATGGGAAAATATTATAGATCAGAAACAGGGACTAGTGTGGGTACTTTCCTGAGGAGCTCGTAGTAAAGTGAGATAGCCATGACTGTCTCATTTTATAAATGATGATTGATGAATTCAGCAGTCATGTATGCAAACATGGTCTCTACTAGGAAAAGAATCATGTTTAAACTTAAAATATCACTAAAAATTAAGATTTGCAAAATGCGGGGCCGGCGAGGTGGCGCTAGAGGTAAGGTGTCTGCCTTGCAAGCGCTAGCCAAGGAAAGATCGCAACCGCGGTTCGATCCCCTGGTGTCCCATATGGTCCCCCCAAGCCAGGGGCAATTTCTGAGCACTTAGCCAGGAGTAACCCCTGAGCATCAAATGGGTGTGGCCCAAAAAAACCCCCAAAAAAAGATTTGCAAAATGCCACAGCGGAAGTATATTTCTATATGTTATGAAGTATCTTCATCTTACTGCATATTATCAGTTACATCTTAAAGAGAATAAATGCATTCATATGTCTTTTAACAGAATGCTAATTTAATGTAAACTGTGGTATAAATGAAGAATATCAAATGTTGTTTCTGGAGAAGTACGTCTTTCTAATAGTAATGTCCTAACTGATTCTCTTCTTTCCTTGGTGCTTGCTGGCACAGTTCCAGAGTCCTCAATAGGCTAGATAGAAGGTGACCTCTCCTCAGAGGACTTGGACAACTCAGAGTTTCTGAAGACACAAACCTGATAGAGGGAGAAGGAAAAAAAAAAAAAAAAAAACACTTGAAGCAAGAACTCAAATGATATTTACGATCAAAGCCACTGGCCGACACTTCCATCAGAAGTGAAGATAGGAAGCTCATCAGATAGAAGAACATCAGCCCAGGAGATGTTTGCAACACAGTGTTGGTTGCAAGCTGTGTCGCTTCTGCACAATCAGAGACTGTCTCGATCTCTCCACTCACCGTGGAAGTTGCCTTGTGCCTAAACTGATTTGACAAATGCATTGTAACTACAAATTTTATTTATTGTTATGGAACTGTAAGGTCTACATATAAAGGGAAAAGGTTGATGTGGAAAGCTGATATACACTCAGCTGATGCCAGCATTCGTCAAAACTGTTCACATGCAGAGAACAAAGCAGTGACAACCATTGGCCCTTAGCATTCCCGGCATACCTGTTAGTGTCTTAAAGGGAAGGGAAAAGTCTTCTGTTGCCCTCTCCTATCCTTTGCCATATGAATAGTGTTTTCCATGAAATAAGAAAATATTACTTGGTATAGCATATCTCTCTCATCTTTATTCATTGATTTTATTTTTCTCTTTGTGGGTTAATGTTGTACTTGGTCTATGAATCAAAAATAATTTATGGTCACAGTCCAGAATTCCCTGTGTAACCCAACACTTTGCCTATTTACTTTACAAGGATAAGCAAAGACCATCTGTGACCATAGCTTAGGTAAGATTTTAAAAGGGGAAAGTTTGTCCCCTAGATTTCTCCCCAGATAAAATTATTTTATTTCTAATAATAACCAAGACTTTTCAGGCTACTAGGTTTCATAGAAAAGCTTGTAATAGCAAGAAATGTAAACTACAAGAGAAAAAAAATCTACTTTTTAGAAATTGCTTTGTTTTTCAAGAAGTACTACATACATACAGTACTTGTAAAGTGTTAGCTATGAGTAAGCACAAAACAGATTTAAAATATAAAGATTTTTCAGACTATTATGATGAATATAAAAAAAAAATCCAAGGCTGGTAGTTTGATTAATGAACACACCACTCTGAGACTAGTCACCTAATAGAATTCAAGAGCAGTGGTCACTGTGTGTCCTTTTCCTAGCCTTTATTTCTCTATCATTGGATGGCTGGCCAGTAGAGAGGAATTCAGTAGGTGATTCAATTGATATAAACCATCTGCCTCTGTCCCAAGAAGATGACCAGATTAGCATTAAACCAGTACTTGCCAGCCCATCTTAATACTGTGCGTTAAGGCACCTGTCTGTCTCTAATCTTCAAGAGTTGTTCTATAAGATTACCTTAGTCACTTTGAACTTCCATGAAATTTGTCTTCCAACAGTCCTGGGAGAGAAAAACATGCTAGACAAGGTTGTCTTGGCTTGATAGTTACTTAGAGCCGATATCAGTAATGGCAATCAGTACACAGAAGGAAGGACCCAAATCATTCTGTAACTTAGATAATTTCTATTAATTTGCAAGAACAAAAACAATTATGACAAAACCTTAGATCCTCTGATCACAATGATTCCTAACAAATCAGTCTTTTGTAAACTTAGTGGACTTTTTTGTTCTTTTCATTTGCATACATGCTCCAATTACATCTGACTCTATCCGTGGCCTTGTTCTTCATTTCAGTGTTAATCAGCTAAACAGAAGTTGTTGCTTATGATGTGTGAGTGAACGTATGCCACTGCCTGGCCTTTCTCCTTCTGAGCTTGTTGTCTTTTTCGCTATATTAGACTTTGCAGTATGCCCAGAAGCTTTCCTTCATAAAATAGAAAGAAAAAAACATTTGGCTTATTTTTCACTGTAGCTAGTCTTTTATACAATAATCTTGTAAGAAAATTTCTTGAATTCTAAATATTACTCTTTCTAGATTTTTGAAATCGAAAAGTTTTCAGTAAAAAGTTTCTTACTTTATTTTATTATATTAGGTAGTAAAAATGTAGGGTTATTTACCATAACCTGTTCATTAATATCAGAAATTTACAATAGCATTTTAAGACCATAGTAGGATTCTAGCATACCGTGTAGTACCTATGGAGTATTGTAAGAGCTAATTGTCCGAGATGAATTGCTTCTCATCTTGTTCTCCAGTTTCCATTGTCAGTTTATTGCAGATTTGTATCCTGTGTCAAATTCAAGGTATTATCGATAAACCTTTTCAACCAGCAGCAAGAAGTTCAAAGTTTTTCTGTCGCTATAACAGAAATCACAATATGTATATAACATTTATGTAGCAATAAATGTGCCATCTTTTTTTAATATAGTGAACTAGTGAGTTTTTATATTCCTTTCTCAGAAAATAGTACATTTTATTTCCTCCATCTCTTTCCTCCCATAAATGTCCAACATTGCTTTTCTTTTTCTGCCCAGTTTTATTGATACATAATTGACAATTAACATTGTGTAATTTTAAGGTGTTCAGTATAGTTGGATCTGTGTATGCATTGTGAAATGATTGCCACACTCAGATGAGTTAACACCCTATCCCCTTACTTAGCAGCTTGTGTTTTTTTTCCTACATTGTGTGTGGGGAACATTTTTAAAGCCTACGCAGCTTTTCACAATGGCTTTAGCTACAAAATGATTTGGAAAAACAAGTTTCCCAATCAGAGGACAGACTCAGGCATGTAGAGGTAAGTGGATAACCTGACCTGTAGCTTCTCCAGATTGTGTATTTATTCTCTCACCTTTTTTTCTTTTTCGGAAGGCAGCCCAGATAACAAATAGAATTATTGCAATTCTAGAAGAAGTAGGGAAGAAAAAGATAGTCAAAGACTTGAGTTTTTTTAAGTTTACTTTCGTCCCACCACTTTCATATGTGTGATGCTCATTTTTTCACAAATACTTGTTACTTACTGTTTTCACATGAACGATGTTGTTCTTGGGCAGTTCTCGGGGGACCATATAGGATGCTGAGTATTGAATCTGTATAGGCCATGTGCAAGGCAAGCACCTTCCTACTGTATTTTATTTTCTCCTTTTATGACCCAGCTCCTCGTTTTCTGCCTTTGTACCAGTCTTCACACATTCATACACCAAAATATGCACAATGATTATGTATGAGAATCTCATGTCAATCAAGAACTTGAGACTTTTTTTCTTGTTGTTTGTTTGTTAGGTGCTGAGACTTAATTTTAACAAAATTCTCAAGGACCTGTATGCAAAACACAGATATGAGCACAAAGATCACCTCTCAGTGAAATACATTTTTACTTACTGTGGAATATGACAAAGATACATGATTTTTGTTTATTCTCTGTATGGAGTTATAAGCTAATTTTGAAAAATCTTAATCTAAAAAGGAAATAAAACTAAAAAGTCTAGAGACCAGGTAGTCAGGCACCAAAAGTATGTCTCAAAGCACATAACAGATCAAAACACCTAAAACTTTGACAAGTCTCCCAGCCTTTATATCTTTCTCTTTACAAATCTTGGAGTTAGGGTTCAGAGATGGAGCACTTACCTTGCATTTATAAGGCTTCCATTGTCTGCTAACACACACACATACACACACACACACACACACACACACACACACACACACACTATAAGCCAGTTCTGTTCAGTGTCTTTAATGTTCTCTAATAATTTTGTTTGTTTATGGACCATACCAGATGATGCTCAGAAATCAGTCCTGGTGGGTTTTGGAAGACCATATGGGATGCTGGGAGTTAAACTGGGTTGGCTTCATGCAAGGCAAGCACCCTATCCACTGTACTATCATTCAGCCCTGCTCCTCTAATACATATTCCTTTCAGTTTCCTTTCTCTAGTTCATCTATGTTTTTATTTTCCTGGAAACATGTATTTTACAGAAACTCAGCACATACTGTTAAAACATAAGACAGCTAGCTTTGACGTGGAAGTTTTCCATTCAAATCTAAGTTTCTATTCCCCTCTCTGAAGAATGAAGATAATTAGATTTGTGAATCCAAATGAAACTCTAAAAATTTCTTGCCATGGGACCTGTCACATAAGCTTTCAATAAGTGATTGGGGGGAGTTGGGCCACACTTGTGTGTGCTCAGTGACTAATCCTGTCTTCATGCTCAGGAGTGACCCTTTGTAGTGCTCAGGGGTGCCAGGAATTCAAACCAATCATGTCCACAGTGGCTGCATGAAAATGCCTTTCCTCCTGTGCTACCTCTCTGGTACCAGTACAAGATTTTCTGTTTTGGAGCCACACCCAGCAGTGCTCAGAGCTTACTCCTATCTACACTCAGGGATTACTCCTGGCAGACTCATAGGACTATATGGAGTGCCCAGGAACGAACCCAATCAGATGCATGCAAGATAGTACAGTGCTGTACTGACTCTCCTGCCTCCCGACAAATAGTATTTTTTAATAGCTTTCCTTAAAACCAATTCTCTGGATGATTCCTCTTCAACCATTCTTTCTACAAGGTGGGAGGATAACTTTACTAAAGTCTACCTTTTTTTTTTTTTTTTTGGTTTTTGGGTCACACTCAGTGGCGCTCAGGGGTTATTCCTGGCTCTGCACTCAGAAATCATTCCTGGCTGGCTCTGGGGACCATATGGACATATGAGGTGCTGGGATTCAAATCATCATCTATCCTGGGTTGACTGTATGCCCTACTGTTGTGCTATCTCTCTGGCCCAAAGTCTACCTTTATTTGTTTTTGTTTTTTTTGTTTTAGTTTGGTTTTAGTTTTTGGGTCATACCTGGCAGCGCTCAGGAGTTACTTCTAGCTCTGCACTCAGAAGTTGCTCCTGGCAGGCATGGGGGACCATACAGGATGCTGGGATTCAAACCACCGTCTGTTCGAAACAGTTGTGTGCAAGCAAACATCCTACCGATGTGCTATCTCTCAGGCCCCCAAAGTCTACTTTTTTTCGAGAAGAGTTTAGTGAAATATTTTAGCCACCCCCTACATTTTCTGAGGGCTCTTAAACCTTCACATTCCAAAAGAGTGAGCCAGTCCATTCTGCCTAGTCATATTGTGTGGATTGACAGAAGCATCAGTGCAGATGGGCCTTTAGAAAAGGAGCGTGATAGCATGGAGAGATAGCATGGAGGTAAGGCGTTTGCCTTGCATGCAGAAGGTCGATGGTTCGAATCCAGGCATCCCATATGGTCCCCTGAGCCTGCCAGGAACGATTTCTGAGCATAGAGCCAGTAGTAACCCCTGGGCACTGCCAGGTGTGACCCAAAAACCAAAAGAAAAGGAGCATTCATGAGTTGCTGGAGGGAATCTATGGGGAACTTAAGGAAACCCAGTAGGGCCGTCCATGGGCGTAGGAGCCTCTTCTCTGAAGAACGTCAGCTGTCTACCTCTGAGAAAGCCAAGATTAACCAGCAGGTCCAAGAAGGTCCACTGAAGACCGTCTAGGCATAAATGGGAGTACTAAGGTCCTGTATGGACTCACTGACAGACTCCTGAGAAGACCATCATCTACCCAGAAATGTGGAAGGGAAAGTGCTGTTTGTGGGGGCTGAAAGCCAGCTCCTCCACAGACCAGTGCACCTCTAGGCCTCCCACCACATTTCAACTCATTCTCAACTAAAAAGAAATCACCTGCCCCAGCCCAGGCTTGCTGAGCTGCAGGGGTGGTTATATTCAGGCCCTGAGGCCTTTCCTCTGGCAGAACATGGAATCAGTCCATCCGATGCACACTGCCCTCCTTGGTGCTGATAGGGATGCCATGATCCAGGTTCAGCCCTTGAGGTGGCTGTTAGGTGCATCTGAGTTGTTAGTGGGTGTAAAATGTCCTGGCATTCTTCATTGGATGTTGTGATAATCCCTGCCTGCTGGGTCAGAGGCCACAGGTTCTAAGCATACAGAATATTCCCAACGATCTCCAATACTAGAGTCACACATCTGTGCAACATGGGGGTATGAGAGTGGGAACATCTCTGGCTTCTTGTTTCTTTCCCTCTAATGGATTATTGTAGAAGATAAGCCAGAAGTTCTGTTTCCATTGGCCTACACCTTTCTCCTCCCCAGAAAAACCTGGGGTCCCACAGCTTTCTGTGGTTTTTACTTTCTGATGCTTATGCTACCAGGCAGGAAATGTCTAAGGATCCACCTCAATCAATGACCCCTGAAGCTCTGAGGGGAACCTCTAAGCAATTTCCTTCCTGGACACAGCCACCAAGCTTTTCAAAGTCAAGACGTTTGCAGCCTAACGAGAGGAATGGTGGGCCGGAGAAATAGCATGGAGATAAAGCATTTGCATTGCATGCAGAAGGTCGGTGGTTCGAATCCTAGTATTCCATATGGTCCCCTGAGCCTGCCAGGAGTGATTTCTGAGCGTAGAGCCAGGAGTAACCCCTGAGCACTGACCCAAAAACAAAAAAACAAAACAAAAAAAAAAAGGAATGTACCAAACATTTTTTTAAAATAAGGCCAGAGAGACAGGACAGTGGGTCAGGCTCCTACGTTGCACATGACAACTTGGGTTCCATCCCCTGTATATGTGGTCCCTGGGCATCACCAGTTGTGGCCCAACAAAAATCCTGGGGACCAAGGGATGACTTAATGGCAAAAGCATACATGACATTAAGTTCAGTCTCCAGTGTTGCTGCATGTGCCCTTCAAGATCTTAGCAGTTTTGCACTCTGTGATCCACATGCCTCATACACTTAGCAAGCTCCATGACAAAATATGTGAGCACCACAGCCAAGTGCCACCCTCGGAGATATGCACAAGCAATAGCAAGCAACAGAAGCTAAATCTGGCAAGTCAGCAGAGCCACAACCACATTGTCTTGCGATCTCTGTTCATTTACAACATCAACTGAGGGAAGGATGGAAAATAGGGGAAACTGAAACTAATTTCCAAAGTAACTATAAAGTCATCTCCAAGGACTGAAGTAGGGCTCTTGCCCTTATATTCAGTTAACCCAGATTCAGTCAACTTCATCTGGTCTCTCAAGCCCACCAGGAGTAAACGCTGAGCACTACTGGGTGTGTCCTTCACCACCACCCCCAAGTCATGTAAAATATTTATGGCGGAATAAAATTATCATTTAATGTAGGAACTCAAGGCTCACTTTAATGTATTTGCTATTAATGGAGCCTTTAGGATTCGAAAGATCTTTTAAAATGCTTGATGAGGGCCAGAGATGTGGCTCAGTGCTGGAGCACTTGCTTTGCATGTATTTAATTCTCTGGGTTTAATTCCTGGCACCACCAAAAAGAAAACCCAAATAAACAGAAACAAAAGTCAGACACGTTCCACTTTGAAATTGTTACATCCCATCTTGGGGCATGTTGCTTCTTTGAGCCAGGGGTGTCCTCATTAGTGGAGTACTTGCCTGTGGATAATCTGTGTTCCACTCTTTTCCCAGTACCACAGACTAAAAAGAAAAACATGTTTAGTTCTACATTTTCTCTGGTTTCTTCAAAGTCTCTTGAGAAAGGGACATAACTGTGTCATCCTTCTCTGAAGATCTAACCTGCCTAACCCAAAACAGCTCAGATGACGTAGAAATTCCAGACCATCTCCTGGCCCACATTCCTGGAAGAGTTAGGCCTTCTGACATCTGACCCCTTCTGTAAGTCCAAATCTGTGGACTCAGCCACAGTCCAGAACCCAGTTCCAGTACCAGGTGTAGCCTATACTGGCAGTACAGGCATTACCTCTGCTCAGAGCCCATCTAGTAGATAAACACCCCAGAGTACCATCTTGGTGTCTCAGTGCTTTGAAACCTACGGACCAAGTTCACCACTGGTTGGAAGTGAGCGGTACAGCTGTGAAACTACTGCAGCCTGTGGGTCTTGGGCCCCAGAACTTCTGCCTTCTGAGGATGTCTTCCTCTTAGAAGGCAGCTTCTCACTGACACTCTGGCTTGTCACTTTGGGCCTCTCATTCCATGCCTCCCTCGGGCCACCCCACCTCATCCTTATTAGAGCCTGTGCTGAAAGGAACAGGGTGGTTATTCTGACTCTTTCAACATTGATTCACTGATCCACGCTGATAGTGCCAGGAGCTTGACCTCACCACAGAAGGGAGAGATTGATCAACTTGATTCCCAAGCCCTAATTCCCAATTAGGCAAAGGAAGAAAGGAATGGAAGCACAAAGAAGCTATTCTTCCCTGAGAGCCACCTACCGTCTGTCCAGAGGAGGAGGAGGAAGGGGAGGGGCAGAGGAAGAGGATAAACAAGTCACACCCAGCACCTGGGCCCCAGTGAGCAGGGGTCTACTGAGAAAGTGCATTTGATTAACTTGCCTTGCTTCTTGCCCTGCAGCACAAACGGAAGGTGCACTTTAGCAGGAAGCGGGAAAGTGCTACTCTAGCTGACTCTACCATGAAGACTGAGAAGCCAACAGAAAAAAAATTCAGGAGCCAGAGAGATAGTAATGGGTTTTTTGGTACTTGCCTTGCAAGTGACTGACCCAGATTAGGTTCAATTCCTGGCATCCTATAGGGTCCCTAAACCCCGCCACATACGATCTCTGAAGGCAGACCAGCAGTAAGCCCCGAGAACCACCAAGTGTGGCCCCCCTCAAAAGAATTTAAGGAAGGCCATAAGATGGTGTTCGGGGGGGTTGGGAGGGAAGAAAGGGTGGCTTGAAAAGGGTATGATAGAGTTGAGGCTAACCTAAAAATAGAAAAGAAATCATTTCCTGGGGTTGGAAAGCAGGTGCAATCTCATTCTATTGCTGGCGTTTTCGAAAACTTTCCAACCAGGACTGATGGCCCCAAGCCAGCCCTGGTGATAGGGGAAGTCAGAGAGTTAGAAGGACCTGCAGCTTATACTTGCTGCAGCCAAGTAGTTATCCCTTCTGGACTCCAATTTCCTCTTCATAATGGTCCTAGCTGACAGAGATGGGATTTAGCTGACTCCAAAGGGTATGTACAGGGGAAGTATTTCTGCTTTCTCTCAAGGAAAATAAGTGGCAGGAAGAGTAGAGCATAGTGTGGCCACAGCACGCTCACTCCTTCATGGTGCCACATGTTCTATAGACCTTAACAAGTACCCAGGCTACTCCTGCCACTCTTGAGATGCCAGTTGCCAGGGGAAGCACACACAAGAGTCAGAAGCTCACGGCATGTCCAGGGACACCAAAGTGAGTACCCTGTTCCTGGAGTGGGGAGGAATTGCTGAGAAGGAGCAAAGGCCCAAAGAAGAGCCAGACCCCAGGGGAAGCATGGGTAGGCCACTGGCAGAGTCAGGGAAGCTTGGAACAAGTGGAAGTTGTTTCCAGCTGACAACAGAGGCCTCTGAGAACCGAGACCAGAACGTATGCCTCCTCACAATCTGTCCCTCCAGTCCTTATCAATGTTTCCAAGGAGCTCATGCCTACCTGCACCCCTGTTTGATTCTGATCCAATCTGTCAGTACACAGCAAGAGCTTCAAGTCACTTGGAACACAATGAATGGTACTAGACTGCTGTTGCCAGTCAGAGAGCAAGGACAGGGCTGCAGAGCACATGGGTCTATCCCATACTGGCATGTTGGGTGCCAGGCTTCCATTCTTAACACTGCTTAGTCACTGAGTATCACCAGGAATGATTCCCCCACCCCAGCATAAAGCTGGGACTGACCCTTAGCCACTGCTAGATGAGGCCTGAGAGAGAGAGAGAGAGAGAGAGAGAGAGAGAGAGAGAGAGAGAGAGGAAAGGAAGGAAGGAAGGAAGGAAGGAAGGAAGGAAGGAAGGAAGGAAGGAAAGGAAAGAAGAAAGAAAGAAAGAAAGAAAGAAAGAAAGAAAAAGAAAGAAAGAAAGAAAGAAAGAAAGAAAGAAAGAAAGAAAGAAAGAAAGAAAGAAAGAAAGAAAGAAAGAAAGAAAGAAAGAAAGAAAGGAAGAAAGAAAGAGAAAGAAAAGAATTATTCTTTTCAGTGCAATACTACAGTGGGAGGGGGAGCATTTGTCTTGCATGTGGTCAATTTGGGTTCAATTTCCGACATGATTTCTGTTTTTTGTTTTTGTCTTGGCCACACCTGGCGACACTCGGGCTTCTGGCTCTGTGCTCAGAAATCCCTCCTGGCTCAGGGGACCAAATGGGATGCCAGGGATCAAACCTGCGTCCATCCTGGATCAGCTGCATGTAAGGCAAAGCACTACCGATGTGCTACCACCCTGGTCCCCACCAAGTGATTTTCTGAGTGCAGTCAGGAGTAACCTCTAAGCCTAAGTACACCCCCCAAAAAAGGCAAAGAAATGAGTAACCATTTGTATTTTTCATTGTGACTTTGTGACTTGTTTTCTAGAGGTTCTTGTCTCTGAGATAAGTACTAAAATGTGTGTAGGAAGAATGATAGGATGTCTAGAATGAGCACAGCGAGCAGGAGCTGAGGGAGGGAGTGGCTGGGATACAACTAGAGGAAATAGGACTGATGGTGGGTTGGAAGTGGTGTGGGCTGCTGGTTGGTCTGTGTTCTTTAGCGATGTTTATCATTTTTGCAGAATGGACTTTGTGGGGAAATAAAGGAGACGGGCAGGCAAAAGAGAAGTCAGGTTCCTTCTGAAGCTCCCAAATCACCCTGGCGGAAATCAGGGAAGCCCCATAGACATTGCAGGAACCTTGAGGAAGCAGTCCACTGCAAATCCCTCACAGGACCAGACAGGGAGGCACATGGCAGAGGCACAGAGGGCCTTCAGGTGGCAACAGCATGAGAAAAGGAATATTCTCAATGGTGCTGGGGGTTGCCCTGTGACTCAGCTTTACCCCTGATCAGAGTTTTTCCCTCTGACACATGGAGAGCTAGCTGGCTTGTATGTTTGACATTTGAGGAGGTGGATATGCCCCCACAACCAGCAGGTGGCCCTGGGTTAGGGAAGCCCCACGTGTCTGCCTTGGGAAGGACACCCCAAGTCCTGGGAGACTGTGACCCGACTTCTTGGAATCTCCAGAGGTTCCTGCTATACTGTCCTTTCCCAGAGCAGGTAGAATTGGGGGGAGACTGGCGAGGGGGCATGTCCAGATCTGCCCATGGAGGCTGATAATGGGGATAGAAGGACCTGCCAACTGGTTAGGAGAAAAGTGGATTTTGCAAGACCTGAGGGTGTTTGGCAGGGTGGGAGGGAGGGAGGCCGCATGTGTGTTTAGTATCTGGCATAGAATTTTCTAAACAGGGCAATTAGGAGACTCCTTTGTAGTGGCATGAAAGGATGATGGCGCTAAGACATCAAAGGACAGGAGAAAGGCAGCACACAGCTGGGTGGGTGGGGCCACTCTCTGGAGGGGGCAGTGCACATTTTGAGGTGCCTTTGAAGGTTCCCCACAAAAACTTTCTCTGGTTCTTTAACACACTCCCCAAACCTACTTTGAGACGGAGGCTGACCCTTCTCCAAAATCATCTTCTCAAAACCAAGTTACCACCAGCAGGAGAAACCAAGAGTCTCCTCCCTTCACAACTGCTCCCACGCTGTTTCCTGAGACACCCAAAAAAGACATGGACTGTGGGGGCAGCTGGGCAAGCTGGGGTGCAAGAGATCCCACAGGTATTTGGCTCTGCTGGGACTGGCTGGATTGCCCTGGACAAGTCACCTGACTTCTCTGAGTATGACATGCCTCGATTACAAAACCATAGCCTTGGACCTGAGAGAAATCATAGGGGGAAGACCTTTGCTTGCCTTACATCCAACCCAGCTTTGACTCCTGACACTACACATGACACCCGAAGCCCTGCCAGGAGTGATTCCTGAGGAAAGACCCAAAGTAAAACCCTGAGCACCACCATGTGTGAACAACAAGAAGACAACAAAGATATAACTCTCATTGCAAAGAGTGATCTATGTGTATTTATAAAATGTTAAAGTGGCCAAAATATGGGGCCCAGGAGATAGCATGGAGGTAAGGCGCTTGCCTTTCATGCAAAAGGTCATCGGTTCGAATCCCGGTGCCCCATATGGTCCCCCGTGCCTGCCAGGAGCAATTTCTGAGCATGGAGCCAGAAGTAACCCCTGAGCACTGCCGGGTGTGACCCAAAAAACAAAAATAAAAAATAAAAAAAATAAAGTGGTCAAAATAAAATCAGTCTCCTGTAACCCACTTCCAGTCAAGCAACTCATGGGCTCTCTCTACCACTCCAAATGTTGCCCTCCCCAAAAAGAAAATAAACCGAAAGCCATAAAAAGGGACCAGAGCGATAGGACAGCAGGTAGGACTATATTTGCCTTGCATGCAACCTACCTGGGCTCAATCCTTGGCATCCCATATGCCCCTCACCTCCAGCAACACCAGAAGTGATTCCTGAATGCAGAGCTAGGATTAGTAACCCTGAGCATGACAGGATATGGTCCAAAAGAAACAAAACAAAACAGAAACAAATGTCGGGGACCTCTGAGGGTACAACTTTCACACTGTGTCACAACACAGAGCCCATTGGCAAGTCGGAATGTTCACCAGGCAGGACTGTGCAGGCACACGCTACCCCAGTTGCATGGGGGCAGGAGGCCAGGGGAATAGGAATGGAGCAGAGGTCCATCACTGCAGCCTCAGTTTCCTGAACTGCTGGGCAGCTGAAGATCTGTGTCTATTCGGCAGCAGGCCAGATGTGAAGATAGCAGAAAGTTAATCATTGGCTCCAGTCACCCACCTTGGATGTTCTTGGCAAAAATAAACCAGGTTTAATGCTAAGGTAGACTTAAAAGTGACTTTGCATCCTTTAATCAGCTAATCTGGCACAGAGGGGGCATTTATCTTGATAATGGTGTATAAAACTGAAAGTATTTTCTAAGAGGATGCATAATGTCATGTGTACAGGGCCACAGTGTCAGTGCAGTGAATACGGTGCTTGCCTTGCAGATAGGTGACCGGCATCCTATGGTCCTTTGAGCCCACCAGGAGTGATCCCTGAGCACTGAACCTGGAGATGGCTAGATTTGGAACCCAAGATTCCAGGATGCAGAACCTGTGCTCCAGCGCTTGGAGCCAGCCATCTCTCCAGCCCAGAAGAAACCTTTGTGTTTTCTTTATTTCTTTAGTGCTGCCAGAGATTGAACCCAGGGCTCAGTGATCACTGCCAAGAGAGGCTCTGCCCCCCCCCCCAAAAAAAAAACACAAGTGTTGGGGATCAGTGAATTGGGTCTTGCATTCTGGATGTGGTGTTTTGGTTTGCTGGTTTCTTTCAGGTTGTATGATTCTGGACAAGTTACTAATTTATTTGAGTTTCTTTTCCCATCTCCAAACTATGAGGAAGTTGAGAAGAGGGAGTCCAGCCCTAGAGACAAGGTGCTGACCCCCCATTTTCCCTCCCATTGTTGTGATATCCAACACATCCTCAAAAGAAGGCCTGTCCCTGGTAGCCATCCCATGTCCACTGTGGATTTCTCTTCCTCCTCATGTCAGTTGGTTCAAGTGGGCGCCTGCAGTTGGGAGTGATGGAGAGGATGGAATGGGCCCCAGAAAGGATCTCTCAAAATAGGAGGGTTCTTATCTCCTCGGAATACTGTTTTATTTAGGCCACCCTGGCAGAGCATGGGGCCAATTCCTGACTTTAGTGCTCAGGGATCATTCCTGGCTCAGCTGCCTGGTGATAGCCACCTCACCCCCTACACCCCAGCCCCATCCTGTGTGGAGGATACCTGCACTGAATACAGAGGCTTTCTGTGCTTGCAGGTCAGGCTAAAGAGATCCTGAGGACTCAACAGAAGCCAGAGGCGAAAGGTTGGCCCTCCCCTTCCTACCTTTGGTCTGCTCCTTACCTGGATCCTCCTACATGCCTAAGCACACATTGAGCCCCGTACCCACCATCTCCCAGCTGCAGCCAACTCTGGGTGCTGGTTTTGGGAACTTGCTGGGGGCCTCGCCACACCACACCACTTCCCCACTCAGCCCCTGCTGAAGGACACATAGAGGTCCTACAGGCCTACAGCCTGGCTTTTACCATTTGGGACAGCAGCAAGGACAGGACTGGGCCTCCCCTCACCACACCCTGATCTGAATTTGACAAGTGCTGGGGCTGCTTTTCTGCACTCCACAGGCCTGTCTCCCACCACATTTTTACCTAGACTATGTGGCCTCCCCTGAGAGAGTCCCAGGGTTCCACCCAGTGCAGCCAGAGTGTTCTCTGGAGGCCATACTCCCCAGGGGATGTGTCTGTGTCTCATAGAGAGACCGTGCAAGGCTTCTCTGGTGCTTGGGGCTGATCACATTTGGATCTCCAGCACCAAGTTTCCTGAGAGTATAGAGCCAAGAATAATCCCTGAGTACTCTAGAGCCCCCCAAAGCACACACACACAATAATAGTAATATACTAAATAAATAGTCACTAGGGAGAGAGGAGTCCCTGAGTACAGGAGTAAAGGTGTTTGCCTTGCATGTCACCTTCTCCTGCTTCTTCCAAAACCACCAGGAGAAGTCCCTGAGTATTCCTGATTGTGGCCCAAACCCTTGCCTGAAAATACACAAAAAAATCACAAGGAAGATGGGGCCGGAGAGATAGCATGGAGGTAGTACGTTTGCCTTGCATGCAGAAGAATGGTGGTTCGAATTCCACCATCCCACATGGTCCCCTGAGCCTGCCAGGAGCAATTTCTGAGCGTAGAGTCAGGAGTGGCTCCTGAGCGCTGCCGGGTGTGACACAAAAACAAAAAGAAAGAAAAAAAATCACAAGGAAGAAACAAACTTTTAGGTCTGAGAACATTTTGCTCATTTTTGATCCCAATACAGTTGGTATCAAACTTTAAATATTATGGAAAACAACATTTTGCCTGGAGTCTACCGAAGTCTCAGCATCACCCCAATGTCAGGTGTCTGGCTGCCTGCCTGGACTCCCCTTTGAGGAGGACACAGAGCTAACATTCTGGCAGGAAGGGCCATGATGGGCTTCTCCCTGCTTTTCATTTTCACCCTTAATAGAAGTGTTGGTGTTTGTAACATGAGAGAAAAAAATATCCCTGACTTGTGCCTCACCTCCTAGACATGGGTAATCAGTTCTTTGCACTGTTCCACTGTGTTCCTCCAGCTTTAGGGATGACATTCTTTGGAAGGGAGGAGTAATTGATCTGGTTATGGTGGGCTAGAGTGGCAGTCCCCTACTCCCCCACCAGCCTTCCCCAACCCCCATTTCACTGAAGCCTGAGTTGTCTCCTTGCTGAGCAGTCTCCTGATCAAGCGCCTTCCTCACCTTGTGCCAGTGTCCATGTCATGCCCTTGTTTCTGTTCCTGTCCACAGCCATGGCCTTCTCAGGCATTGGGCAACCTCTTCTGGGTCAACCTGGTTACCTCCCACCCTGTTTCTGTCACCCAGGCTGCCCTCAAGGAAAGGTCAATGAGTTCTCTGAGCAACAGAATTGGACTTGTCCCAGCTCTGAGGGCCAGAAATGCAAAGCAAAGTGTTTTTTCAGTGGCCAGGAAGAGACCTGGGCCTACCCCAATGACCTCATTTTGGGTTGTTGTTTTTGGGCCACACCTGGAGGTGCTCAGGGCTGACTTCTGGCTCTATGTTCAAGGATCACTCCTGGTGTGACTCAAGAGACCCTATGCGGGGAAAAAAAAAAAAAAGCCTCTCTGCTGTCCTATCTCCCTTGCCTTCCCCCAAGTTTCCATCACCTTTTATGACACAGTCACCTCTAAGGGACTATTTACTGGCAGTTGTGTTCTGAAGTACTAGGGTTAGATCCATCATTTATAAGGACACAATTCAGTCCAAACACCCAACTCCCCCACTCAGCCGTAGTGTGTGCACAGAGATAGTAACTGAGCACCTGGGCTTCATCATGGCTATTATAGGCAGGACAGATGCCACTGAGGGTTTCAGGCTGGGGGGACTGCTAAAAAGCAAAGAGTCACTAAGACCCACTGAACATGTGGTCAATGAAACACTGGCCTTTTAAGGGGGAAGGTCTGTCTACAGAAAGCTGTATAGTTGACCACAGCTGACTAAGACTACCCCCATAACTCAAGGAGGGAGATGGAGATCATTGATTGTGGAGTGTTGCACTAGTGAAGGGAGGTGTTCTTTTTATGACTGAAACCCAACTATAATCATGTTTGTAATCATGATGCTTAAATAAAGATATTATAGGGGCCAGAGAGATAGCACACCAGTAGGACGTTTGCCTTGCACCTGGCCAACCAAGGACAGGTGGTGGTTCCTAGCATCCCATATAATCCCCAGAGCCTGCCAGGAGGATTTCTGAGCACAGAGCCAGGAGGTACCTCTAAGCACAGCTGGTGTGACCCAAATCCCCCCCCCCAATTCTTCTTTTTACTCACCATGGGACAGCAACACCCCCTCTTTTAAGCCCTCCTAGTCCAGTGCTTCAATCTGGACAGGAACTAACTGCCATTGAGGAAGTGGGGTACACATCCAGTGGTGCTCAGTGGTTACTTTGTACACTCCGGGATCACTCCTGACAGTGCTCAGAAGAGCATATGGGATATTGAGGATCGAACCTAGACAGGTCCAGTGCAAGGCAAGAGCCTATGGAGAGTCTTATTTGGAGGCTGAGGGTTACATCCGATGGCACTCAGGGATTACTCCTGGCTCTGTGCTCAGAAATTGCTCCTGGTAGGCTCGGAGAACCATATGGGATGCCAGGAATCGACCCGGGGTCCGTCCAGGGGCTGGTCACATGCAAGGCAAACGCCCTACCCCTGTGCTATCGCTCTAGTTATGGGTAGTCTTATGAAGTGTGAAGGCAGGAGACGTGCTTCAAGGAGTTTGTCCTAGTTGCCTGAATGAGGAAGAGTTTAAACCCCTGGAGACAAAGCCAGGAGGCTCTCACTTGGCCAGCTGTGCAAATCAAGGTTACGGCGCCATCAAGTGCCAATTTCTGGCACTGCGATAAATAGATTGGAAGTCAGTGGAGTTCTGGTAGGTCCAATGACATGAAAGCTGAGCAGTGATTGATCAATTTTCAGAACTGGACCAATTTGAACCTCCTTGGAGGTGTGTGGGTCTTGACTTTCCAGTCTCCCAACTTGGCTTTAGTTTCCAGCCTCAAAAGACTAGAAAACACTTTTGCTCTCTTGTCAGAAGCCCTGTCTCCTAACCTACCACATTCTCGCCCTGTGTTCTAATTCCCACCATGGGCTTGGGAAAACCTCTCCAGGCCACAAACTCAGTTGCCCCAGTTAGGAGCATCCTCTGTCCCTACTATATCTCTGGGTTCTGCTCCCAGGCACCTGACACCAAACAGCCTTCCACACACAAAGCAGTGAATGTTATTAAGCCCCAGCCCGCAGCGCACAAGTTTATCTGAAGCTATTACCCTGATACTCCATAGTAGTGAAATAGGCCCCATTTCAAAAAGCTGTCAAGAAAATGAGTCAATGTTTGTTCATATAAGAGTTGGGTTTTTTTGGTTTTTTTTTTGTTTGTTTTTGGGCCACACCCAGTGACGCTCAGGGGTTACTCCTGGCTATGCGCTCAGAAGTCGC